>WEIT01023792.1:174059-201595 GCA_013389985.1 Dryoscopus gambensis | reverse complement strand
CACGGCCCCGCAGTGAGGCCCGGCACGGCGGCGTCACGGACCCTCGGCGCGGGTTCTCCCTCCCGTCAGGGGCTCGGTTAGTGCGGGCAATAAAGGAGGTGTCGGAGGCCTGGGCTCCAGCATCAGCTTCTGGGGGGACCCTGCAATCATAGCCCTCTCCGGGTGCCCCTGAGCCCCTTGGGTGACCCCAACCCTGTTCAAGGTGGACTTGGCCCTGTGTGCCTTATAAATCCCTGGGTTTTCCCAGCCTCCTGGGTGTCTTATAGCCCCCTAGGGTGTCTCTGATCTCTCCTGTGCCCTCTCCCCTTTCTTGGGTGTCCCACAACTCCCATGGGTGCCCCATAAGCACCACCACCCTCCCACCCAAGGCCCCATGATCTCCTGGATGTGCACCCAGCCCCCTCCCCAGTATCCTGACCCTTTGGGTGTCACAGTGCTTTCCTGGATGCCCCGTAACTCCCACAGGGTTTCCCTACCTCCCACGTGCCTCATAACCCCCCTGGGTACCCCCAAATTGTGCCATGTCTGCCCCATAAACTGTCAGATGCCCCGTCTCCCACATGCCTCTGACCCCATCTGTGACCTCTCTGGGGCTGAAGCTGCTCCCCCTTGGGACCCCCACAGGACTGAGCCCTGGCTGGGGCCACACAGAGCCCTGACCCACCATCCCACACACACTGAGCACAACACACACAATGCACAAAACATGCAGCCACACTAACAGCACAAAACATACAACGCTCACACCCCTGCTCCTAGCACAGCACACAGCATGAGCACACACACACACAAGCATGCACACACAATGTGCACACACATACAGAAGTTGTGTTCCTGAGCCTTGACGGAATTTCACACATTTCAGCTTGTGCTCGTCACCTCTTGTCCTTCGTTCTCCCCGTCAGTATTTACCAGTACATTTATAAGCTCCCCCTCTCTGAGCCTTCTCTTCTCCAGGCTGAATAGTCCCTGCTCTCTCAGCTTCTCCTCTGATCAGACATGCTCCTGTCCCTTCACCATCATCAGCTCCTTGCTGGATTCTCTCCAGTATGTCCATGTCTCTCATGTACAGGGGAGTCCGCCACTGAACCCAGCACTCCAGGTGTGTCTCAGTGCTGAGCAGAGGAGCAGGATCACCTCCCTCCACATGCTGGCAGCATTCTGCCTAATGCAGCCCAGTAGGCTGGGGGACCCCTTTGCTCTGGTCCTACTGCTGTGGGAGCCCTGAGAAGTCCCACGGGACTGCTGACATCCAGGTGCTGTGCTGCTGCAAAAAGGCAGCCCAAATGCATCCAGAAATTAGAGCTGAGGAGGAAAAGGAGTGCAGAAAATGGTCTTCCTGGTCCTTTTCCTCCCTCTCCAAGATACCTCTTGCTCATGTGCTGTAAGTAACTCAGGTGCTCCTTTTCTGAAATTCAGGTGAAAGGCCTTTTGAGAGCTGTCCACGGACTGGTGAGCTCCACCTCTCAGCACTGGCCCAGTGAGGAGACCACTACTCTCTGTGCACTGGGGGGGAATTGGGGTATTTCAAAGGTATTTGGGGCATTCCTGGCCCCACAACTTACAGCAGACTCACTTCTCCACCCTGCTCACTCCTGGCCATGGGAGGAGCTGACTGGCTCAGGAGGGAATACCAGGGGTCTTTGCACGTACAAGGGTCTGATCTCTGCTTATTGCTGCCTTGGTTCTTCAGGGCTTGGAGGAGGATTCCACCTCTCCACTCGTTCTCTGGTAGCTGAGACCATCCTGGCAGTGACAGAGAAAAATATCATCACTGTGATTTACCCCACAAGCTTTGCACTGCAGGCTCTGAAGTGCATGGGAGAGGTAGCACCCATCCTGGGGAGACAGCTCTGAGCTGCAGTCCCAGAGCAACGATGCCATTTCTGGGATGCCCAGCATGCTGCGGCTACCTGAGCCTGCCGGAAAGTCTGGATGATTCCTGGCATCTCCCATTTGATGGCAGGGCAGCTCCACCCCTTTAGCACATCCCATCCCATGATTGCACTGTTGGTTCGCTCCTCTGCTGTGTTTTCCCCTAAGAAGCAGCTCTGTTTCTTCAGCATATGTTTGTGTCTGTTCTTTGAGAAGGCTAAAGGGAAGAAACTCAGCCACAAAGGAATCGAGATCATCCAGAGGGTGTTGTGGCCTTTGCCACAAGCAGCAGTGGGCCATTTACAGGCAGTGCTCAGCAAATTTGTAATAGCAGCAAGTCGCAAAAAGCCAGGGAGGAACTGGTGCCTGAAAATAAAGGAAGGAATTTTGCAATATTATGTTTTAATAAATCACTGCATTTATTTCTTAATTTCTTCCTCATTTAGGTACTGTCATGTCCTGCCTAACACAGTCAAATGTAAGGTTGTGGTTGGTTCTGCTTTGTAACGCAGAAGCTGATCATCTCTGCTTTGTGGGTGGGAGTTAAGCAGCTTTCCTAAGGTCACAGAAAAATCTGAGACAGGAGCTCAGTTCAGACCTCAGCCTTATTTAATAGCCTCTCTTCCCATTTATGTGCTTTCTTTTTCTGAAGGAAAGAAAAAGATGTTTCCAGAACAGCACTACATGCCTAAAGCTTGTCTCTGAGTCATATCTGCTTGACTTTCATGCCCAGAGTTTGCTCTGACAGTGGTCAGCCTGCTCTGCTCGCCTGCTCTATTGTCAAACAATTAATTCCTTCGCCAGGAACTGGCTGTTGCTTGTTTAGCATAGGGAAATGAAACAAATAATGCTGACTCACATGCTTCATTGTGGCTCACAAGCTTCCACCGCCCAGCCTTTGATGGTGTAAAATGAGAGGCAAGAGCAGTGTGTCAACATTTCCAGTGCTACTGTGGAAATTTGTTCCTGCTCCTTGAAGAGCAAGGGCATTTTTTCAGAACCATAGCAGAGAATTGCTTAAGCAGGCACTGCAAAGGCCTTCAGAAATATTTACTCAGCAAAGTCAAATATCAAGCTCCATGGATTTGGCAGAAACAAGTCCTGTGAAACCAGGCTGTTGCTGCATGGCATGCACGCCAAAATTGACATGGAAAAAGCTTCTTTCCAGTGTATCACTTGCTCTTGATTTATACCCTGCACAAATACAGCAAACTACAAGACAGCTTCTGTGCAGCACATCCACCTTTCTTGCGTGCTTGGACCACTGGGAAAGGGGCTGCCAGGCTGCCTGGGGGCAGCACGAGACAAGAAAACACCCCTTTCCCCATCCAGCAGCACCGCTGAGATACTGGGGTCTGTGGTGCTCCTCCAGTCACTGCTCCTCAGCGCCGTCCCTATGGGATACGGACCTCAAGCTGTGTTCCCAGTCAGACATGTCCTGCAATCCTCCTTCCCCCTGAGTGGGTGGCACACTCGGCCCCCAGGGTGCAGGGTCACCTGTGACCCCTGACACACAGGGAATGATCCACCCCCTCCACCGTTCTTGCAGAGGTTCCTGGGCATGGGGGCAAGAATGCCTGCTAGGAAAAGGGGAGCTGCTGCCCATGGCATGGTGGGGACAGCACAGACAAGGGGAGCATAAGACAGCAAAGTCCTCAAACTCAGCTGTGGCACTCAGCTGAGGCTGAGGTGTCACTTTCCCCTCAACAGCTACACATCAGAAATCCCAATGCACTTCTCCAGTTCAAGCACTGATCCTAAGACCCAAAACCTAGGACTGTTCAGGCTGGAGAAGAAGTGTGAGCTACCATAGGGGAAAGTGCCAGAAAAGCCTGGAGCTAAGAATTTCTGTCTTTATGAGACCAGGAGGCCGCCTACCCAATCTAAAAAATACGTAGGTGAAAAAGACTACTCTTGGCCTCTGGTCTGCTGGGAATGCTGCTGCAAGGTGCCAAGACCAACACCAGAACCAGACTCAAGTGCCCAAACTCAAGGGAAATAGTTTTGATCAAGTTAACATCCCACACCATGCAGGCCCTGTGCCAATACCTCTAACTGTTTGTCACTAAATTGAAACTCAGCCCCCAGTCTCGTGTTATGTGGGCTGGTTGAGTGTTTGGCTACCTCTTGAGTCCCACTGAGTACCCAGCTAAAGCTTTGCAAGCCACTTGCCTTGCGAATTATCTCCCCGTTTTCAGCACAACCTGGATGTCATGGCCAGTCCCTGTCTCCTTCAGTGCTGTCCTGCAGAGCTGCCACCAACCTCTTCCCTACATTCATGCCTGGAAACTGAGTCATCTCTTCATCTTATCTCAGAAAAACATGCTGGGCTCCTTCAGAAAGGTTCTCCAGCTCTTTGATCACTCTGCTGGCCCATGTGAGACCACATGCAGCCAAGTCAGAGCCAGACCTTCCAGAGTGTTGTGTTTAGGATGATCCATGGGATGGACAGTGGTTCCCAAGCCAGAAAGCTCCTGCTACCTGCAGTGGAGGGAAGTGGACCCAAAAGTCAGATGCAAGAAAGCCAGTATAAAAAATTCCCAGCAGTCACAGCTGGAACCATCCCACATTCTTCCAGCAGGCAGGGACGTGCACAGCCTCCTCTCTAAGGGGAATCAGGGGAAATTCATTGCAAATGGGTACGCAGCCAAGGAACTATCCCCTCCCATTAGCAGCAACCGTAGCCAAACAGATTAAAAAAAAAGAAAAGAAAAATCTAGGTGAGAAGCCTGGAAAAGATTTACAGAAAATACACAAAATGTTAAAAAAATCTGGGAAATTAAAATTCCCCAAAAGAGCAGGCTGTGTCTGGTGGTGAACCAAAGCTGGAGGAAGGTGCTCATGAATTTCTCCCTGTTAGAGCTCAGAGATGGGTAGCTCAGCTAGTGACATCCTGTTTCAGTTAAGCTGATGCTGGGCTCTCTCCAAATGTCCCAAACTTACCACTTCTACAAGAGCTGCAGAACTGTGTCAGGAGCAGGGCAGCTCATCTCTGCCTCATGTTGGAGTGGAAGAGTCAAAGAAGCCCACAACCTCTTGAAAAATCAATTTTTTTCTCAGCAGCATCGCCTCTCTCCATGTCTGAGTGGCTGCTCTATGTCTGGATGGAGGGAAAGGGGCTGAAGGGAGCCAGGCCAGTTTCTCCACCTTCCATTGTGCTGCTCCTGCATCCCATCTGTTGGAGAAATGTGTTTGCAGCGCACCCAGCCCTATTCATTTTTAATTCAAACACCAGCAGCAGTAGGACCCTGCCGGCCCACAGTGGCCCCAGCCTCTCACATGCCAGCTCATCACTCGATAAAGGAGTTAAATAAATGTTAGACACAAGGGACAGGTGAATTACCAGGAAAAGGGAGGGAGCTGGAGGGATGGGGAAAGCAAAGCAACCTGGCCCTGACTTCCCCACCACGGCCCTGGAGGTGAATTGGGGATTTTCCATTTCATTAGCTTTACAAGGGGTAATTCCCAGCATGCAGCATCATCCTCATGAACAGACCCACTCGAGTTCTCTCTCACCCCTTCACACCCAACAGTCGTGCTCCACTACGGCTGCACCACCAGACAGGAAAGTCAGGCTGTATTAGTATCTAACGAAGGTAACAGGCAGCTGATATTGAACTGCCCACAGAGAAAAATAGAACCCATACACAGAAACAAGCAGGGATTTTTGTTTTGAAAGTGAGAAGCAAAATGGATGCCAAAACCCACAAAAGATGTGAACTTGAAAGCCCCGGGTTCTCCCTTGCAAAGGAGCATTATGTGAACTACCCTTGCTCCTGAGGAGAAGCAGCCACCTGTTCATCCCTGCTGCCCACTCTAGAGCGTGGTGGTGTTCCTGGGCAAAAAGGCTCCGATGCTTTGGGAGAGGTGGGGAGTGGAGCACTGTCCCATAGGCGCAGAAATCAACTTGGTACAGTGAGTTCATTAGAAACATGCACACACGCAGGCAGGAGTTTATTAGTCCACATTTACCATACCAAAAACCAAAAATCCCCCAAAATAGCGGTAGGTTCCCAGTTTTGCCTGCTTGCAAATTAACAGTGCTGAGGACACTAAACACGCCTTGTGCACTCTGACTGGAGTGTGGGGCAGGAGCTGAACATGCATTCACAGCTGAGACTCAAACCTCTCACATATGAAAGGGCTGTGTACCTTTAGCCACAAGGCAACCAGGAGCCCTCAGCTGCCTCCGAGACACATGCATGGTCAGAGCAGCTGCAGCAGTTTTAATGTGTGCAAGAGGGAGGCTGGCTCAGCAGATGCTAAGTACTGGCAGCACAGCCAGTCCTCCAGTTCAACGCTCCGCTCCGTGTCCACGGCCCTCTCTGCGAACTTCATCATGAGCAGGGCACGCTTCATGTCCACCCAGTTCTGCAGCACCTGGCGCACGGTTTCCTCATGGCTGAGGGGCTGCTCCATGAGGTCTTTTCGGGGCCCCCAAAGCAGACACTGCAGCATCCGCTTGGCCTCGGTGATCCGCACACGCTTGATGGGATCTGCTTCCAGTAGTAGGTGTGCCAGCTGCTGGAGTCCCCGGGAGTAGATGGACAGGCTGGGTAGAGCAGGGAGGTCCTCAGGGCTGTACTCCTGCTCCCTGAGGTGCACCTTCTCCTCGAAGGGGTTGGGCTGGTGCAGCAGTTCGTAGATGAGAATACCAGTCTGAAACTCATCAAACTTCTTGTACTGAGAAGCTGACACAATCTCCGGGGCCAGCCGGGCCTGACTCTTCTTCAGCTTGGAGTCTCCAGTTCCAGTCTTCTGTTTAGCTTTCAAAAAATTGCTGATGATGAGGCGGGGTAAGTGTTTGTCATCTTTGGCTTTCACACAGCTCATGGGGGGCTTGCAGGGAACAAGCAGGAGGTTCTCCAGGCACAGGTCACGATGGATGATGCCATGCTCTTTGAGATGCTCCAGGCCATTGCAGAGCTGGAGGAGCAGGAAGCAAACACGACGTTCATACAGCTCTGGCTTGGCTTGGTGCAGCATCACTGAGTCCCTCACGAAGTCGGCAGTGGTCTGGCTCGGCACCTCGCGGGTGATGACCACCACACAGTCGTGCTCGCTGGCCATGCGGGAGGGATGGAAGCCATCTCCAGGCAGGCTTTTCCCCACATCTGAGGCCAGCAGCATGCTGGAGGGGACAGAAGCCACAAAATGCCCACAGTCCTGCTGGATGTTGAAGTGAACTGGCACTGCAGGGCTGCAGTACGAAGCAGCTACCTTAGACTCCTGGGTTTTACAAATCTGTGAGGAGAGACCAAAAGAAAAGTTTCATCAGCCAGTGACAGAGACAGGGCAGAGACCAGAAGCTGCGGTGGGATCCTCAGCTGTGATTTGCAGATGCTCCAGAAGACAACAGTAGAAGTAGGATGTGCATTGGTCCCTTAAGTACCTTAGCAACCAGATGTCTGGGTTGCATTTCTGGGCACGCTTCCTTTGCCAGGCAATGCCCAGTAACTGGAGGAAAGGAGGACAGTAGTCCTACCATGAGTAACTTCGGAAGGTTTTATTTCATTGCCAACAGAAGCAACATAGCTTTTACATCACAGATGTCATTGAGATAAACTCCTGCAACCCAAGAGACATTCTGCAGGGAGAAAAGCAAAGCTTGTGGCAAAAGACATGCTGTCTCCATCTCTGGAGATAGTTAAAACTCCTGGATGAGGCCCCAAGCAATGTGAGGTGACTTCGAGCAATAGTGCTGTTCATGGTGACGGGTGGACAGAAAGTGCCTCCAGCACTTTCTCCCCATCTGATCCTTCTCTGGTCCGAAGCCCTGGAGCCACTTTCACATCCTCCTCAACCATTCCACTTCACAGTGTCAGCAGCTACTCTCAAACCCCTGATCACTGGCTAAGGGAAACCAGCAACAAGCTGTACTCCCCAGCACAGGCAAAAAAAACACCAAAGAGAAAATGGGAGCTTACAACAGGCCTAGATAGAAGTGAGAGCACAGCAAACTCTAGGGAGAAAAAACCATTTTATCATCTGGATTCTCTTTAATCTACACGACTTCTATCTTCATTTTCTTCTGTATTTTAGCTTTATACTGCATTAGAGACTCAAACCCTGGTTTATTATAGGAGTATCCATTAGCTTATGGGGCCTTCTGGCATTTCTATTATACTTTTCTTTTCCTTTATTTAGCGATGTGTTTATATGTCATCCACAGGAATAAGCAACAGGCTGAAACTCAGCATAAAAGGTTTCAAACCCTGGAGCGTGCCGCTGCCAGTCACAGCATGCGTGCAAAATTGTACGAGAAATCAATTTTGCCTCTGAGTTAAAATATTCACAAGAATAGAGAAGAGCTGAAGAAGAGGGCTGCTTTTGTATTCCTCTAGCAAGGGTTTGAATCTAGGCATTTTTTTTGCAGGTAATTCACTCAGATGAGACAATACTGTGGAGATGGGGCATTTCAAATCCCTATTGTCCTCTCTTTTCTAAACAAAAATACCCTGCTATGGCTTATTTGTGGAAAGACAAGCTTTGGAGAGCTAGGCAGAATGCAGATGAATGCAGTGGGGCCCAGGATGATGCAGGAGGTCCCCAAATGCAGAGCAGACCTTCCAGCCCTCTGGCTAAAAAAACCTCCTTGTTCCTCTTCCCAAAAGAAAGACATATAAGGCATAGGAAAATGGGGGGAATTCCTGGCAAGAGAGGAGTCTCTGGAAGAACAACTACAGCCAAACAAATACAGGGAAATCTTCCCTGTCCAGCCATTTTTCTTGACTTTGGCTGCACCAGAGGCATGCTCCATGCTGAAAGCTCCAAGTAGGAGCCTGGGGCTGGCTTAGTCACGCATCTCTAAGAGGAGAAAGAAGCCAAGGCATGGAGGATATCTTGGCTAAATTCCTCTAAAGCCATTTCATGTAACCCTGGCTCCTTCCAACTGTTTTATACATAGCCATGCCTGTCTGTGCACAGCTCAGACTCTGGCTCCTGCTCCTCAATAGGCTCCTTGGCTCAAGGCAGAGCCTCTGCCCATTTTGAGCTCTCCAAGTCTAATTTTAACAACAGGTCTGTGATCTCTTTCATGTCAAAAAATCTATACCAGAAGCCAGGAGGGGCAGCTAGGGATCAGCCAACTGTAATGTTTCACAATTATTCATTCCCTACTTTGGCTGCCAAAGGGATGGTGGCACCCAGGAATTGTATCCATGCACATGGATAAACACATACACAACATAACTATGCTGGCACAGAGTGCGGCCTTGTTGCAGTGGTTTTGACTTAACATGTTAAGACGCTCTACAGTGTACCAAGGGCACAGAGTAAGCCCACTTCACACACAGGGACACAAGTGCAGTCCTGTCAAGAGGCTGAAATGTGCTGTTACTGCCTTGGCAAGAATTCATGCACTACAGCCATGGAGCTGAGCTACTGAACCCCACCTAACACGACAGGCAAAAGCAAAGGCGTGGGTGTGCCACGGGGAACTGCAGATTGAAAAGGAGTACAACGGTTCACAACAGAGTTCTTAGGCTTCTGGAAGAAAGTTGAGATGGATTTAGGTGTAACGCACAAGAAAAGCTGAGGCTCTGAGTGCTAGACTAAAGGTACTGGTGCAAGATCTCATTTAATTCCATTCTGGTTATTTACAGTCCCCCTGTTGTGTTGACTGTACTTCCTTTAGGATATGAACTGGCTTTTAAGCTATTGCTTAACTAGAACATCCCTTAGGGATGTTTTAAAACATCCTAAAACAACCCTTAGAGTTCATAATGGTGGAAACAATTCAGCAGAGATTTTTTTCTTTTTCCTTCCTTAATGCATCTCTGACAGTGCTTTTTTGGGAATTATTTTAGGCTTTGAAAACAACCTGAGGAATAAGCAGCAGTGAGATGTCCCTAGTGTTAAGTCAGAATGGAAATTAAAACCCCTCTATTCAAGTAGTACCATGGATCAAGAACCCAAAATCCACAGGATGTCCATGGAACGGGTTGGATAAGCTTCCTTATCCAGGTTTCAAAGAGCTGAACTATTGCACCTCAAGTTTCCATTTTGAAACATGTAATCTGTGGAGTTACAGGAAAATATTTCAGACCTGACCTTACACAGCATGTCTGGGTCAGCCTCGCATTGTTTAATTGGGATCTGCAATATCTCATTGTCTGTAGTTTCAAGATCATATAAGCACTCACATTGTATCTGGGTCAGACCTTCCACTTAAAAGGCAGGCAGAGGCAAAAACGCCGTCTTTTGAGCAGCCTTTCATCAGCTTGTGTCATCAGAGGCGAATGCCTCTGAGTTTACAACAGAGTATTTGCACAAAGATGTTTTCAGAGAGAGAAAATGGTTGAGTTTCAGACCCCTTTAGCAATAAGCTAAATCTGACTAGCATTTGTTACAAAGAAAACTCCTTCTCCAAATTAATCTTTGCAAGCAAGTAGGGAAAAAGTGGCAATTGTGGAAGAAGTTTTGCTTGCCAAACTTCACCTGTGAGAAATACAAGCAGAGAAAACAGGCCATTGTACGAGACACCGTGTGCTGATAGTGCACACATCTCCATCCAGAAGGCGGAGATAAGCCTGGATACCTCCTGGCTGTGGACTTACCTTCACAGCGTAGGTAGTAGAAGGGTCCTTGGAGCAAGTGGCACAGTAATAGATCGCGTCCCCCGAGTCGCAGCAGGGCTTGTTGCACGTCAGCTTGAAGAGCGACCAGTTGTTCTCGCTGAAGTGCAGCTCGTTCTTCTGCTCCCGCATGAAGCAGTCCTCGCACTTGGCAACCAGGCGGCGCAGGGACTCGGCGTACAGGGCCCCCAGCTTGCTGTACACCCCCTCCTTGCTGTCGATGTTGCTCAGGAGGTTGTGGAGGCTGGAGGCCGATGACACCTGGCTGGACACACTGAGCTGCGAGGAGGACAGGGACTGGAGGTTTCTGCTGGGGCCACAAGCCCCTGTGCTCTTACCAGTGCTTGAGCCCCAGTAGCTGTTTCCTTTGCAGCTTTTCTCCAGGGACTCAGAGGAGGAGAAGGCACCCGGGTGGCCCCCCAGGCTGGCTGGGTGGATGAAAGGAGGCTCCTCTCGGAGGCAGACATTGCTTGCAGAGTGGCTGACATTCAGCCTGGGACTGGCAGCAGCAGCTGCTTTGCCTGAAGATGTCTGTCCCCCAAAAAAGCCATCTGGAGAAGACACAGTTCTGATCACTGTCTTCTTCTGGGGCAGAGGGGGTGGGCAGCTGGGGGCAGAGGAGGGACCGTCCTCAGTGGAGACAGGAAGGAAAGGGACAGGGGGAAACACTTGGCTCTCAGCTGGAGGGGGCGAGTGGTTCGGCTCAGATGAGTGTCCTAGGGGATAGCAATAAACAAGAAGATGCCGTGAGTGGCCCTTGCAGGCTGAGAGCGCAGATCCTTCTCCACATCCCTGCCACCCCCAGGACCCTGTCTAGGAAGAAAGCAGCAAGCCAAGTTACATCTGAACCCAGGGCACAGTCTTCAGCTATTCACAACGGCAAAGTTTCACTGGAGGGGTTAGGGATTTAATCCAGTTTAATAGAGCAGGTTTGCAAAGCAGGCTGCAACCAGCCATGTAGAGAAATGCACTTCCCCACCCTGGAAACCACTCCCCTATGAACTGCATATACAGTAGTAAAAATGTAGTAGAGGGTAAATATTTAAGCTGTGATGTCATCCACAGGGAGGTAAGAATGAAGCACTTGATACAAGGACAATCTTTTAAACACAGCCTCTCTCACCTGGGAGCTGCCACCCAGTGCTTCAGCAGCAGGGCATGATAAGGAGAGTGACTCACGGCACATGGCCCCAGCCCTCTGGCTGTACTAGAGCACCCCAAGTATACCCAGCCTTTCTCTCTGCTTCACACTGGGGAAGGGTTGCTGAGCAAGCCTGGAATTTTGGCAATTTCTATCTTGCTGAAAAAAAATCTCACCTTCCCCCACTGCCTGTTTCCCAGCTTATCGACAGACTTTGCTCAGAGGGCAGGCTGGCCCCACTGCATACCACTAAACCCCAAGCAGCTCCACATGCCAACTACACATGGATTGGATGGCTCATTTTGGGCAGCCATAGCAGCTGCTTTCCCATGCCATGAAAGAAGTGGGACATTAAAAAAAAGGACAAAAAGATGATCTGACATTGAAATAAGGAGAAATAATTTCAGGTCATAGAGACAGAACAAGTGAGGAGTTGGGGGGAAATTAAAAGAAAAAATAACTTAAGGGAATTTATCCAAGCCACTTGAATGACAAATGGGATTCTGCTAAAAACGTGCATGCAAGTGTAAACCTTGCATGGTGAAAGGTGGGGTTTTGCTCCAAGCAAATAGCAAATAGTTTAGCAGATAGCAGGATCTATTGCCTTCTTTAAGCTGCAGAGCGGTAGAAAACGATCCTTCCTCCTCACAAAACAGCTGCTGAAGGTTCAGTTGCCAGCAGGCACTTCCTCTCAGTGGCTTTCTGCCTGCTCCAGAGGAATGCCCTGGGGCAGTTTCGTGTCAGCCCGCAGCAGGCACTTGTCTCCGTCACAGCCCAAGTGACTCACGGCAATCACGTACAACCTCCAAGTGCAGGGGCTCAGGTCCCTGAGCTCCCAGCCTGTCCTGGCCTGTCACTTGCGGGTTTGCACCAGCTGAGGCAGAGCAGCAATCCCTGTTAGCTGCTCCACCACCTGAGACCACATGAGGTGAGGACAGGTCCCGTGTTTCTCAGCTACCAGAGTGGATGCTGGCACCATCTGGCCCTATCCCTCCTCACCAGATTTTGGTAGCACTGGTGAATTTTCATCTGTCCCCTCCACTGCCAAGGCTCTCTGTATGCACCTCCTGTAACGTACCCCATCACAGCAACATCATTGAGAGACACCTCAGGAGCAAGCAGCACCGATTTCAGCTTCTGCAGAAAGTATGTCTCCCACGCAAGGGAGCTATTGCATGCTGTTGCAGCAGCCCATTTCTGACAGTATGCTCAGAAACAGCTCAGTAGGAAATGTGAATCAGCACACGTTTTGCCCCTGTGCTTGGGAGCTATCTGACTCCTGCTGGACCCTTGCCCCAGTGTGTGCCTGCATCGTACACCCAGTCACCCAGCAAGTGACTGCTCTCCAGTTTCAGCTGAGAAACATCTGGCTCAACAGCTGAGATGGATGCCCCAAGCTTTAATGAAAACCCAGACATCTGCATCATACCCTAATGGGTCCACAGAAAAGATTCTCTCCATTAAAACGCTGTCAAAAGCCACAAGAAGGGATCATTCAGCACGGCACCTCTTGCCACTTCCATCCAAGGGGCTTTGACAGAGGATAGAGTCAAGAGAAATTCTTCAGTGTGCAGTCCATGAGTACCTCACCAGAGGCATCTCTGCCAGGACATGCAGCTGAATCCCCATTTCAGGAGGCAACATTTACTTGAGAGACTCTTAGGAAACAAACGTCAGCACTGGAATCTTTGGCAACCAGTCCACATGCCTAGCCCACAAATGCCAAACTGCTCTTAACTTTTTTTTATATGCTGCCGGGCTCTGCCCCAAGCAGAGGGTAATGAATTAAACTCTTTCACAACTCTCCTAACAGTGCTCTGCACCTTCAGCATAGAGTCCTTCTGCATGTCAAGGGCTTAAAAGCTCCCCTCCACTTCATATTTTAACATCTGACAGCATAGCCAATTAATTTGAGCTCACCTCACTTGGTGACTGACTGCACAGCTTCTTGCTTGCATCAGCAAGAAAAACTGCATCCGAGTATTCATTTAAAAACTCATCTTTCCCATGATGAGTTTAAACAGTTGCTTCTATTAGTGGAGGCAGAGAAATCCTCTTGTCCCTATCATTTTTGACAGCAAATTGCTTCTGTGCCTAGCAAGTAAAGATCCAACATATGTGAGTTTTTCTTACCCCTGTACAATTTCCTGGCAAGGTCTCACTTTCAGACTCCAAGTTAGTGGTGGAAAAATGGAGTTTCCAGAGCTCTGGCTCTTAATTTTATTGCTGCACACTGTTGCTCTTGGAAAGACAGAACTTCCACTACATGAAGGTTGCTCTTGCTAAGGAAATACCTTCTGAGCTGCTGAACACGTTAGTGCATGTCTAAGTTACGCACTGAAGAAAAAAAGTGACTTCATATTAAGTATTTTTTAATCTCAGTTAAACGAGTGCAGGCAGATTTTTTCCCCCTTAAGAAATAACTGGGAACACAATGAGAGGGAGAGATCACCTCTAGTACAAAACTCCTTCTGGTGCTCCTCAAATCTATGGAGGACTTTCCATAGCAGAGCCACTTGTGACATCGTGAAATGCATGAAGCACAAGCAGGATTGTTTCTATATGGAGATTTTATCCAGACCAGAGGAGAGCTACAGGGTGAATGATATTGGCACATGCTGAATGAAAGAGGAAAAAGTCAGTGATGCTGGACTGACTCTGCCACATTCATCTAAAGTGCATCAAGAGGCAGAAGGGCAGGAGAAGTGGAAAGATGAAGGGTCACTGGGGGAGCTGGGGACTGGACCCTTGTGACCTCTGCTCTGAGAATGCTGTCCCAGCAGTGGCCTCAGGTACAATGCTACCTCTCCCATGCCCGGTGGTCACTTACTGCCATCGCTGCCAGTCTGTGTGTCCGAGTCAAGGCTGTCGCTGGAGCCGGCCGTGAAGGTGACGTGGGCACTCCTGAAGGGTGGGCTGAGGCTCTCCGCAGAGCTGTTGCTGACTCTCTCCAGCTCAGTGTTATTTGGGTTCATTTTCAGAGTGTGCCTAGAGAGAGTGAAAGAGAAGTCAGGAGGCAGATGGCAAAAGGATACCCTGCACGCACTTTTGCATGGAGACTCGAGCTGAGAGCAGCCTTAGCTTGCTCTCTGCCTATCCATACACTGCACAGCCTCTTATCCCACTAGACCACCTCACTCCTGTGCACTTTTCTTCTTTCTCCAGCACCTGGGGAATTGCATCCCACAGACTCCAAGCAGGTTATAGGCTTGCAGTCCCCATGCCAAACTAGGTGTGCTTGAATAGAGAGGGAAAGCCAGTGAGCCAAGAGCATTCAGCCCCAGTCTGCACCTCCTTTGCCTAGAACACGTGAGGTCCTGGACCACATCCCATTTTGGCCACTGCCACTGGGAAGTGGGGACCCACCAGTGTTTGCTTTCAACAGAGTTCTCAAGGGAAGGGAATAGCATCACTCCTCCCATTTTACAGAAGGCAGGTTGAGGCTGGGTGTGTGAACCCCATTCCTTCATGACAGAGGCATAGGTAGCAGAAGAGTCCATCAACTCCAACTGTGCATCACAGTAACAACCGACACCTCACCAAAAGAAGAAGCATCTCTGCAGAAAACATGAGACTGCCAAACTCAGAATCTACCATGCAGTTTTTAATGTAAGACCTACATTAAAAGTTTTCCATACAGCTTCCACCTAAAAAAAAAATTAATAAACCAACCATAAACTGGGATTATAACCTGCTAGGTCATGGTTTAAGTGACCAGTTTAGGCAAGCTGGACTTTTTGCTAAGATAAAGAATTTCTCCTGCATTTTCTTAATTTTTCTGCCTTGGAAAACAACAGAAACTGTTGAAATCAGGCAGCACAGAAGAACAGAAGCACTCCTAGCATTGGTACATGCTCCGACTCAGTCGGCCAGAAAACTAAGGTTATCAGTCCACATTTTTTAGGTAAAACTGCCAATCTGCTGATAAAATTCAACACATTGATTAAGAATGTAAAACGGTTAGTGGCAGACTTGTACAGAAGTAAAAGGACTTCCACCAGCTATCTCGCTGGAAGGTATTTCCTAATCAGACGGCTGAATGGCTGCTGAGAAAGACAAACAAAAGACATGCACTACCATTTGCTTGTGGCACCCTGGTCACACGCGCGGGACCCCTCCTCATCCGAAACTCCCAAGCACAGCAAGACACTACAAGAGATTTTTATTTGACGATTGAGAAATGTCTCCTTCCCAATCCAGACAAAGCACTTACTCTCATGTCCACACTACCACATGGAGAGCAGAGTGTATGAGAAGCCCGGAAGAAACTTCTGCCAGACTTCCTCATTTGCCTGAGCAGCCTTGGTCTAAAAATACTCAAGGGCTGATGAAAATAAGGCTCTAAAAACCAGATCAGGTACACTTCAGCAGAGACACTGGTCTTGCACCAGTGATGAATTTATCACAGCAAGCCTCTTGGGGATGATTTACAAAACTTCACAATTCAACACACAAGTCACAGTTTAAAAAATGAGAGAGAGAAAGAGAAAGAGAGTTTGAGGGGTTTAGGTCTGTTATGACTAATGCTGTTGAAAGCAACCAACTGCACTTAATTTTTTTTTTTTACTATAAAGATATAACTTTATCATATAACTTTCTCAGATGTTTAACTTTTAGTAATTTGGGTGGAAAGCACACAAGGGTGCACACCCATGCCAGTACACTGTCTGACCTGGCAAAAATCAAAGAAGCATTTGAATCCATAAGAAAAGAAAATTTAGCAAGATATCCGGTCTTGATTCACACAGATGAGATGTTCTCTAACACATTCCTTCCCCCAGCCCTCCCCCCCCGCGAAAAGTTGGTGCATTTCTGTTTCTTTCCCATCACTAAGCACAAACTCCCGGAGCTGCCTTACCATTCCCGCACTCAGAGAGAGATGAGACTTTGCTCGGCGCGGTCCAAGGTCCGCTGTGCGCAGCCACACCTATTCCTCCAAGCAACCTGGGCGCAGCGCGGCGCCGGCCAGGGCCGTGCTGCCTGCTGCCCTTGCTGCCTCAGTGTCGGTGAAGTCAGATGCGGAGAGAGCCCCGTTTCCTCCCCGCACCGCCGTGACTGATGTAAAGTGCAGTTCCTGCATAGGCGCACCGAAATAGCAATTGTTTGCCGCTTAAACGACATCCTGCTCTTGTTTCAGATGTTACAGCCGGGCCAGCTAATACCTCCTGGAAATACCTCTGCCTCACATCTCCCTCCTTTCCTACGAGCTGCTTGAAGCCCAGGCTGCAGCCTGCACAGATCAAAATACCGCCCACTCTACCAAAGAATTACTACTGAAAACTTGCTAGGGTCAAATTCCCCCATTTCAGTAAAATTCCACCCCAAGAGCTGAACAGCTCATCACTGTGACAGTCTGTGGGACCCTGATTTACAGCTCGCCCAAACATCCCCTGCTTTGCTAGTGCTCCTTCCACCTCACCTGAGTGCAAGGGCACAGGTGGCTATTCTCCATCTTGCCCTTTTCATCAAAGGATATTGGAAGTCACCGAAAGATGCTGGAAATAAAGAGCACCAACCCATCTTAAACTTGAAGAAAACATTGGGTTTGTGTCCTGCACCACTGACTTGCAAACATCTGTGGGCTACACTCCACTTCATAAAGATGTAACAGTAGTTAATTTACATCAATTTAAAAATGCCTGCTCAGCACCTGAAACGTAACCAGCAATTTCAAGAGCAGCACCAGAGCCTTCATTGTGTGCCTGTGCATAAAGAACAGGTCACCAGAGCCAGCTCTCCCAAGCTAATAAACCTAAACCCACAGGATTTCACAGATTTTCAGCTCTCCAATTATTCTGGTAGCTTTAAATACACTTCAGTTACTCAACATCCTCCATGTAACAGCCCGGCATATTCAGGCAACCCTTCCAGTTCCCTATTTCAAAGTTTTCCCATCATAAACAATTTCATCCAGCTGACTTTCTACATGATTCTCACAGTCCTGCCTAAAACAAGTCAAGAGTGAAAAGAGTGGTTTTGTAAAAAAGCACACCAAAACAAAACACACCGCCCCCCAACCCCACAGTTTAGAGTTCGCTTAACATTGAAAAGGGAGCCGGCTCATTTCCCTTGCCTCGTGTTGTACCTCTGGCCAGGCCCTGCTTCATCTTTCCTGTGTCTCAATTTGACCAGTAGCCATGTGTTTAATTTCACGTTTCCTCACAGGTCAGGGTCCCTCCTAATGCTGCTGCAGGACTCCAGCACTGCCAACTGCATGCCTTGCACTTCTCAGAGAGACAGTGGAGATGGGCACCAAAGCTTGGCTCCCCCAACCGCAGCAGTCACGCATGCCTTGGGTATGATACTGCCCCAGGAATCCCTGGACTTTGGACATACCTTCAGCTTGAATTTCCTGTCTGAGATTCGACACGGAGATCTGGTTACTTTCCACAAGTGCAAGGGGCAGGTTTTGAGAGCGGGAGGCCACTCAGACAGAAAAGCTGCCAGGCTTGCTCCTATCCAGCAGCCGTCCCACGGGCAGCCTGTTGGCAGCACTGGAGGATGTGCAAGGCACCTCTGCCCCGCGCAGAGACCTGGTCACTCTGCAGTGCCATCGTGGGGGTCTCCCAGCCTTGCTGTGCCGGCAGGAGGGGGACACGCCTTCTCAGCACAGATGACAGGACTGAACAGATAACAGAGATGCTGAGGTTTATAAATGATGTGACAGAGGAGAACAGAGAGCGCACACAAATCACCACACAGCAAACTGCACTCCGGGAGGTGTTTGGTGATAATGTCAACAAGACACCCCCTCCCAGAATAAAATAATGGGACTAATGCACAGAAGAGAGAACAGCCAGACTGCATTACAGCATCAAACATAACATATGGCTCAGCATAATTATTACACAAGAGGAAGCACCATTGTACCATATGCTTGTCTATCATGAAATGTGAATAATTATATCTTCCTCCTCTTGCCACTTGCTGTTTCTTCCAGCATCTTTCCCTGGTTGCAGAGGGAAATTAAAACCCAGCATACAGGAGCTTACAACATTTGAAGCTTAGATTTGTACTTATCCCTCTGCTATCAGCTGGCAAATGTGGAGAAACCAAAACTGAGGTAAGGGAAAGAAAGGATTTTGAAGAACTCCTAGCTCTGTTCAGAGGAGCACACTGCTCTTTTTGTACCAGAGGGGTTTTATGTAACATGGGTTAAGTTGAATCAAGGGTTTGGAGTCTGGAGATGCACAGGAAAATTCAGATAGGGTACAGAATTAAGATGGTGGGTGGGTCAAAAATTACATCACTGCATACTCTAATGTGGTGAAGAAGGTTAAAAAAATCTCATTTCAATTTCCAACTCTGTGCTTTTTTAAGTGGTAAGACAGGAAACACACAGAAGAGTGAATGACTTTAATTTTAAAAGAAACAAGCTTTCCTTAAAGATTGGCTGATAAACCACAACCTTTTAAGCCAATCTGTTTTGTCACTGGGGTACACCCTGACAGTGAGCTCCAAGGAGAAACAGATGCCTCAGGAATGGTAAGAAAAGAGGAATATTCTGCCTCAGGTATAGTGCTGCTCCGTCACAGACTGATTCCTGGCAAGGAACACACAGCACAGCCCCACCAGCCAGCACCACCTCCCCAGCGAGGAACAAACCTGGCTCTTTTCCTGGCGATCCAGTTCCCAACACCCGGCTCTTCTCCTGGTGATCCAGTTCCCAGCATTGCAGTTTTTCTGTAACACTCCTGTGCTCTGTTCCCCCCAGCAGCAAGCAGTGGCAGCAGCAGCACCGGAACAGGCAATCCTGGCACTCCTCAGGCTCTTTCTCCATGGCTGCGTTCAGCGATGACAGGTGTGGGGAAGTGCTGTGCTGCACCTTTGCTAGCCCACGCCAGCACACTCAGCAAAGTTCAGAAGCTTTTTTCAGCACTGCTTTTTGAAGGTGGCACTAATTGTGATGAAAACAGCTTAAGATGCAAAACAGCATCACTGTTTTCTTTCTTTAAAAGGCACACGAATTAAATTAGCCATCAAGGTTTTGGAGGCTAGAAGAAACCACGAGGATCATTTAAGCCTGATCCTCTGCATAAGAGAGACATAAATTTCAGCAAAGATTCATTCCTTGTGCCAAGAAACTGAAGGCCATACTAGAGCATTTTACACTAAAGAGCCTTTAAATCATCATTGCACATACATGTCCTGGGGATCCTAGTTTCCCTGGTGAGCTCCTTCCTTAGCCAACTACCTTCCCAGCTTTTGGAAGAAGACCAGCCACCATCTTCCCTTTCCAGCCTCTTTCCCCTTGTAATTATAATTATTTGCCATTCTGTTTCAGACCAAGCAAACATTAAATATCTGTAATCTTTCAAACAAGCAGAAAGAGAGGATTGTATGAAGAAACAGTTGCAAGAGATCCAGAGTAGCTTTATATAGGACAAAACACACAAATTCATTATCTTCCTTTTTTTGTGACAACTTGTAAACCCCCCTGGAGTCTCTCCTTCCACCATCCTAAGAGACAGCTTACTTCAAAACCAGAGCTTCCTCAGTGTCTGGAAGGACTGTACCCTGTAAAAAATTTTTCCCTTTTCATTGTTAAAGCCAAGATGAACAAAACAAAATCTACAGACTCACTTTTTCTTTCTCTGCTTTGTAACTAGTTCAAACACACATGCAAGTTTTCTTTAAAATGAGCAATTAAATTTCATTTGCAAAATCAAACAGGCAGACTTCATTTTCCAGCATGAAATCAAATGCCTTGCTGCAGCTGGAGATCTAAAAGGAAAAAGGACAGTTACATGCCTTTCCTGCAGCTGAGATGAACCCTGATCTGCTAAGCCCCTAGCCCCAAGCCTGTGCCACAACCAGGTTTACGCTGGCTTCACCTCCATCTGCCAAAGGAGCCTTTGCAGCTGTGCCACCAGGGAACGTCCTGGGCTGAGGCACTCTGTCGGTGTGAGGAACTATGTTAGCCTAACAGAAGGATCAGTGGTTCTTCCATTAGGGACGAGCACATGTCCACAGGCTGCCCGGCACTAGGAGAGTAGGATATGCCTCAGAGTTATCTCTGTGATTCTGCTTCTTCAGGTATTTGGCTGCAGCCCAGGACGAACAGAGGGGATGTTCCTCCAGCACGAGGCCACAGCCTGAAGCTGCAACGCCTGCCCAGGGTAACACAATGCCACTATGGTGATTTTACCAGCTGTGCATGCAGCTATCCCTCCCACCGCCCCGGTTCCTGCATTGACATGCTTGGAGCAGCCACAGTTTTGCTTGAAACAAAAACAAAAGCACCCTCAGAGCAAACAAACAAAGCAGGGCTTGCAAAACCTGAGTCTGATCAGATCACTCCTTACTGCTCCTCAGCCGGCTGGCCTTCGGTAGCTGGAGGCTCTTTTGAGTAAGGTGCCCCACGGCTCTGCTACAGGTATCAAAGCCCTCAGGAGACAAATACCTGTAGCACAACCTGTCCTACAGCCACAGAGGGTAACCAGCACCCACCTCAACCACCTGGCAGGGTTTTTGGCTCTGCCAGAGATCCCAGTCATGGATGCCACGCGTTCCCTGACCTCAGTTTGCCTGCCTGCTTTCACACAGGCGTTCTAGCACACAGATGATTCCAGGATGACTGAAAAGCAACTGTTAAACCTGTCACAAATTTTCTTCCCCTATTTGACCTTCTTTTGTTCTTTTTTTCTTTTTTCTTTTTTTTTGGTAATTCACACAGCTGCAGATACTGAATGTGCACAAAGTAGTGTATGCCTGAGGGTTTTTTTAATTGCTTAGCAAAGCTATTTCCTTCCCAGATGGACAGCTCTCCCTCACTCACTTTTGTTTTCTGGGGCCTGCTGTTGCCCCGCCTGCAAACCTGACTTCTAGGAAAGCGGTGAGCAGAAGGTTTCTTGAAGCCGGGTGGCTCCCACACATAACAAGCCCACGTTGGGCAAGCTCCAATTACCTGCTTGCAGGCAAATAGCCCTCCCTGGGAAACTGCAGCTTTGAGAGTTCACCTCGAAAGCAAAGTCATTAGAGCCAAACTGAAAATGTTGATTTTGTAGGCCCTTGTTACTAGCATAAAGAAAAGTTGCCCAGTCCCACCTACAAGAGAAGACTGCAACCCCAGGTTTTCTGGAGAACATCAAGAAACTGCCAAGACAGAATGAATCTGACCTGGGACACACCAGCCATCCCAGGCATGGACCTTGTTCTCACTTGAATATTGGGACTTAATGCCATATCTTGCAGCCCTGAAGGGCTTTTACAAGTGCACATGATATTCAAACCAAGACTTGCAAATATCAGACAGCTTTTCACAGTAAAAAGACAAATAGCTTTCAGCTGTGCAGTCACCTCCCATGCTCCTGAAAGCTCACCTTTGGACAGAAAAGGAGGAAAACAAGAATGGGAAGTACCTCCTAGTCAATGAACTCCTGCAGCAAGCATCCAAATTGCAAAGAGTTAACAGACCGCCATGCACACACTCAACGGGACTGTACCTGGATTGCTTTTTCGGCGGCGGTGGTGGTGGTGGTGCAAACTCCATACCATTACTCTTGTCTTTAGGGAAATCAAAGGAGAAAGAAGAAGACTTGGTGATTCCAGTCTGGCTCTCCAGTACTGGGCTGTCATCCACAAAGTCGGCACCAGCTCTTCCACTCTCAGCTCCTACCGTCCATGGGTGGTTTAAGACCTCCTGCTCCTCCTCCTGCTCCTCCTCCTCCTCTATTCGGCACTGCTTGGTCCACGTTGGGTTATAGTATTTCTGTCTCCTGTCATAGGACGAGCCTGCCAGGCCTCTGCTGGACTCCTCCACAGAGACCCCATTCACATGAGTGCAGGGAGAAGGGGACGCCCCAAAGGCACCTGTATCAGTGCAGCTCCTCGGCAGCAGCTGAGCACCAGCTCCTTCATGGCTGTTGTCATCACCAAACCTTCCCAGGTGGGAGCTGACTGGGGGCACACGGCTCCCCTCGCTGCCTGGCTGGCTGTTTTTGGACATCTTTGGGGGGATGGCTGGACTCTCAGTAAGTGAGGTCTTGACAGGAGCTGCCAGATGAAATCTTGTGCTGTTTTCACTTCCAGATGCTTGGAAAATCTGTCCAGACTCAATAGCAGGTGATGAAGTCCCAAAATCGGGGTGGGAAGTGGGGCTGATACACGGCCACTGAACTCCTACCGCTGAGTCAGGGCTGCTGAGGAATATTGTCTTGTGATCATCCTCAGTGTGTGCTGTCATTATAGTTATCTTTGCCGCCACCTGGCCAGTGGAGTCCTGGTGTTCCTTCTCACCTCCCAAAGCCCAGCCACTATCCCTCCACGACCCATCAGCTTTCTCCTTGGCAGTGCCGCGGGCCAGCTTCTCTGCTTTTGCCTGGCTGCCAACAGCCTTCAGCTGTGCCTTCCTCCTCTTGGTGCTCTCGGCATAGATGGGATCACCACGGGCTGGCTCAGTGAGGCGAGGGCGCTGCGGCTCCACCAGAGCCTGCTGAGGGGTGCTTGAACCCTCAGTGCGGGGGCCTCCAGTGACAGAGGGCTCCCCAGGGAGACGCAGGTCCCCATCCTCCTGGGACAAAGCAAGGGCAGCCGCCTTGCTGCTCCCCTTGCTCTCAGGGAGGGTGGCAGGCTCAGCGTGGAGAGCCAGGTTTTTCCTGTCTGAACACAGGGCATAGGGCAGAGGATCACTCTGGTCTTTCGTGATGCAGAAGGCCACGTTCACAGCTCTGCGCTCCTCTTCGCTGAACTTGACTGTCTGGCCACCTGGCCTGGGAGTCTCAGGAGCATCCCGCTGCCTCCATCCGCTCGGAGTGTGACTCTCCTTCTCGCACTGTGCAGCCTTTTCCTCCGTGCAACATGGCTCCCACGAGACGGGGTGCTCTTTGTGGCAGTTCGTGATTGAACAGTACTCGCCCCCTTCACTTTCAAAGATGGAGGAGATGTGACCACAGTCACTCCCCGAAGGGAGCACTGCTCCTTCTCTGGCTTGGGAAGAAAGGTTTCTGCTGGAGTTAGTGGTGCTTCTGTCCCCCAGGGCAGATGGATTAGGGCAGGGGATCTGATGAGGCAGGGCAAATTTGTCTTTAACTCTGTCCTCCTGCTTGCCCACCTCACCCACAAGTACCAGGCTGTGGATGGAGACGTTTCTCTCCACTCGACTCTCCAGGCTGCGCAGACCCACCATGGAGTAGCTGGGAGGACAGCAAGACAAGCAGTCGCTGGGCTGGTTGTGAAGGAAGGGCTTTCTCACACCACCACTGCCAAAATTGTCCAGGCAGATGTGCTGCGCATCTCCTGATTTCAGGAGGAGTTGCTTGCCAGAAATCACGCCCCAGCTGACCTGCATGGGTCAAAGTGACAAGTGCCCTGTCAGAATGTGCATATGCAAAATGAAAGACAAATAAAATTTAAACAAACCCACAAACTGCAAAAACAAAAGCCCAGCTCTGCAGAACAGTACTCTGGAATTCACCACCTATTTTGCTGTGCTCACCCCACCACTAATTCCCACAAACCTTTCCTGCTAAAACTACACTTGTCGTATTTCCTGGACCATTTGTAATCCTTGCATTACCAACAATGGCAATGCACTGGAATAAGATATTCTCCTTTCTCTCCCTATGGGTTTGCTGCCAGAAACATGTCCAACCTGTCATCCTGTCTGTGAATCACTGTGCAATTAAAGATTCAGAGAGGGAAGGAATACTTGCACCTCTCTCTGCTTATTTTCATTTCATTTCACACTGCTCCAGAGTGTGTTACTCCATAACACAGACACAGACTATCACGGGTTATCCTGGGATAGCAGCTTGGCCGTGCTCAGAAGCAGGAGCTGGGGAGCAGGCATGCCAAATCTGCACGCACAGATCAAACGCCACCAACGATGGCAGCTTGTGCTTGTGTGCCCTTGACCCCTTAGAAGAGAAGAAAGGGACAGCAATGGGAGGCTAAGAGAGCCGGTGAGCCCTGACTCTCCTGTGGGGCACGGGGAAGTAGGAGCACATCTATGCCACGGGCAGTGGGGCAGCAGCCTGTGCGTCACTCTGCTGAGGCACTGCTGGTATCAACTGGTCAGGGTGAGGAGCTACACCCACAGGGCACAACTGCTCTGGCAAAGATGGGTAGAAAGGAGTAGGAAGGCAGGGCACTTTCTTCCTCACCCACAAAGACCATGGATCCAGTCAGCACTGACTGCAACCAGACAAGACATCAGTCAACCTTCCCAGGAAAATAACCCGCATCCTCATTTAAAAACTGGAAGTTGCTAAACAAACAATTAATTTTTAAGCTCCTCTGCACATGGCTTGTGAGCAACAGCTCATTCAGCTTCACCCAAAGGTACACTGAAAAATCAATACGTGGCTTAAAAATCTGAGTCAAGACCAGAAGGAAAAACGAAGGGAAGGAAACGGTTGTAACAGATATTCCTAGCACTCTGAGGATAGGTAAGTAACGGGAAGTCAGGCTTTGACGGGATTAATCATTACCTGTGACAGATCTGCATTCATATTCACATCCGCCCACGCGTCAGAAACATCCGAGTTTATCATTGTTGGCTTCACAGCAATTGTTGGCTTTGAGAAGGGGGAAGTATTTACACCTTCGTCTTCCAACACAAGGCTCTCAGGCTTGGTCCTAGCTCCATCCAGGAGCACACCACAGGCTCCCACGTCTGGGGGTGTTTGCAGCCAATGGGAACTCTTCGGGTTGAAGCAGTTTTTGCAGGAGCCGGGCTTCCAAACGTGTTCCACAAAGTCATTGCACGCAGACATCTTCAAATCCTCGTGGGTCAGACTGAGAGCCCACTACGTCTTCTGCACTGCCCTCCACTGCTCATTTTGCATTTGCTCCCGAGCCACTCATAAGGATCACCTAGTCATCTGGAAAAGCACAACACTGTCTGATTAGTTTGATCATGCCCCCAAATGGGAAAGATTTTTAATTAGACAGGTGATAATTACACTTACTCTGCCTTCATCACAAAGGCATATTGTTTACAAGGCTTTTTTCACAGCTTAGCTAAAGCCCACACAATCACTTGAAAAGCCTCAACTTCTAAGCATAGCTCTGTAATAGAGAAGACATCAAGCAAGCAGCATTCCTGTGTGATTTAATTCCCTGCTTAATGAGCACATATAACCAGCCTCATGCAAGGTTTAGATCAAGGGTAAAAAAAAGGGGTCTTGGAAATAGCCGTTCACAGCCCCACAAGCCGAGCCAGGCAGGAAAAATTTCCTCTCCAAAGTGGCATCCTCTCTCTGGAAGATGAAAAGGCCTGGACACACTAGGACCAGAATCAGCGACTGTGTAACCAAGGGGACTAGCAACAACCTTCCTTCACCCAGAAGCACCACTGTGATTGCTGCCCGTGGTGCACAAAGACTTCTCTCCCACCCAGTGAAAGGCAATCAGCAAGGCTGGGGCTGGCACTGATTTGAGCAAGTGTCTGGCAGAATGCTCTTATCTGGTTTGCCAAGAGCCACAAATAACAGTGTCAGCTCGCTGAAACGATTCATTGTCTGCAAGGGGAGAAACGTTTTGCTCTTGGATTACTTACAGACAAGGATTCCTTCCCATCTTCCTTCCCCAGGAGGGAAATGCCGCAGGAACAAGACATTCCTGCATTCCTGTGCAACCCCCCCTCACCCCCTCCCTCCTGGCCAGGTCTGATTGCACTCTAGCCAGTAGCTAGATACCTGGAACTAACAACTTTGGAGATACTTCCAAGGAGGACTCCCACAAAGCTCATTGGATTTGGAAAGAGAAGATCAGAGAATGCAGCTGGCTGCTATGGGTGTCAGGGTACACAATTCCCTCATGTGGCTCCATAGAGTCCTTCCTCATCTAACCAACTTTTGGTCACCATGCCCTAGCCAGCTGATCCCCAGGCAAACTGAGTCCCCTTCCGTGAGGATCTCCACGTGAACAGGCACTTTTACACTCCAATCCTGGAGGCTCATGAGCAAAATTTACCAGCCTGATCCTTAAGCACTTCCTCCACGCAGGCATACTGGAACACCACCAGAGCTATGGACACTTTTGCAGTTGCATGCACTCTTAAACCAGCTTGCATTGCAGTAAAGATTCTTGCCCCTGGGCTCAGAGATGCCCTGACCAGCCTCTCCAACAGCCACCCATACTGCATGGCATAAAGAAAGACAACTAACAAGAGCCTGGCTGGGACAAAGTGAAGGGGAAGAGAGCCACTGACCCACGAACATCACAAGTGCCACCTATGGGAAGAGTGTCTTTCATCGGCTAAACCATTAGCACCTGCAGACTTCTGCCTGGCAGGCTAATAAATTAAGATCTGTTTCTTGAAAAAGCAGGAAAAAAGGGGAATATCGGTGGGATTCACCAATTAGATTGCTGTATGTCTCTTTTTAGGGAAGACACTGTTTTAGACAGGCTTTTTCATGGACTTCATAGAGTCTGAATTAACCAAAGAGCAGTGAATCACTCTCAGGCATATTCTAACACCTTCAACGAGGTTAACAGTATTTGCAGGAAAAACAGCTTTAAAAATATTCTAGCCTTTGTTTCCTTTTAGATCCAGCACGCAGTGTCCAGCATCACCCAAAGCTGAAGAAGGATCCTGATGAGAGACAGCAAATTTAAAATCAAAGGGAGGGAAGCAGGCAACGGAGCCAGAAAAAACTCTTCACTTCTGGTTTAATATTCGGCGCTGCCAAATGCCTTTTAAAGATCAGGGTTTCTCCGTCTCCATCCCTCATTTCTCGCTGCCCAGATCCCGGGGCGGGCCCGTGTCCGCACGCCGGCTGCGCACCGGGGACCCACCCGCGCCAACCCACTCGGCGCCGCGCCGGGAAACAGGCCGGGGATAAGGGACAAAAAGCCAGGACCTGGATCTGCCCCCGGGCAAGCTGAAAGCCAGGACCTGGGTCTGAGGCATCCCCGGAGCCCCGGCGCGTCCCGGGGCACGGGCGCGGACCCGATGTAACGGCTACCTGTTCCCTGGGAGAGAGATTCCAGCTGCGGCA
>WEIT01023792.1:150214-173656 GCA_013389985.1 Dryoscopus gambensis | reverse complement strand
CGCCCCCCGCGCGTCTCCGCTCCGCACAAAGCGCTCTGCCCGCGCCCTGCGAGGCGTACGCGGCTCGCAGCCGCATCCCCACGGCACCCCCGCCCCAGCAGCGCTCAGGCTGACAGGCACTGCCTCAGGGACATCCCGGCGGGTATCGGCCCCCGGGGCATGGAGACACCCACGCACCCGGCAGCCCCGCATAGATCCCATAGGGTCCCTGCACACGCACGCACCCCGACACCAGCCTTGAAGACGGTAGTGATCCAGAGGGAAGGCACTGGGAGCCGGAGGGTTCGCTCATCTTCGTCGAGCTTGCCAGACAACGACATGGTGAAGTTCATCTCGAGAGGATGCTGTGGAAGGGAGAGAAGTTTGCCACAACTGAAATCAGGATTTGACCCCAACGTGCAAAAACTGCAGACAGCATCTCAGGAAAATATCAAACCTCTGCTGGTGTGGGAGGCTAGGCTTCATTAAAAGGGAACAGGATGAGATTTTGTTCACTGAAGTGTCTGAGCTATGCTTTAGGGCAGGCTGGAAAAGGAGTGGTCTTCACTTACCCTGGTACTTGTTCTGTGGTGGGTAGTTTTGAGCATCTAAATTCTTTGAAACTAGGAAAAACCAAAAGAGTTCTCCCCCTGCCCTGGTCAGGGCCTTACTTCAGTTCCTTGCTTAAATCACTGCTCCTTTAGTTCAACAAAGCATTCCTAGTCTCATACATAATAGTGGATTAAAAAGGCAAATAGGCTTGCATAATGGAGAATCCAAGCCCCAAATAAAAAAAAAAAAGAAACTGGAGATATGCACAGCACTTATAGAAAAAAAAAATCCTTCTCAGGAACCAGTCATCCCAGTAAATTCTTCTCCTTCAGGGATTTTTGGCAGTAGCACACTTTGCAAACATCCCAGCTGGCTGGTCTTTTGCAGTTGTGGCTGTCTGCTCATGTTCTCTCTTCTTTTTTGATCAGTTATTAAAGCAGTCCAGAGACCCCAGAACTCCTCCACTTAATTTGCTGTATTGCCATGAAGACATCTGTTTAACAACCTCCTGCTTCTTCCTTCAACCAAACCACTCACAAGCAATTTGCTGTGTCTTTCTGTATGCGGGATCCCATTGCCACTGCACCCAGTCATACAAGTAAATCATCTCTCAGAAATGCCTTCATCATGACAGAAACCTCTCCTAGCACACATCAGCTCATCTGTAGGGATGGAAAAATGAGCTGGGAAAATGAATGGCCCAAATTTCTGACATTTTGTCTGTTTTAAAAGGTTTGAACGAAAGAACCCAGGTCTAACCTGCCCAGATGAAGTCGTGGCTGCATGGCTGGCTAATCCTGGAGGGCGGTAAGCTTTTTCAAGTTCAAGTATCTGAATTTCATACCTGAAACTTTAAAAAGAGCCTCCACTCTTTTCAACAAGAGCACTAAAATTTTCTCAGTAAGCCTTCTTAGTGAAGAGTCAGGGACAGCTTTGAGAAGAAAACCCAGATTTAAAATTCATGCTATGTCCACACTGGAACAGCACCGAACTGAGTGAATTGTCCTGAGACGTTTACCCCAAGTAGGAAAACTTTTCCCATGCCAGAGGCCTTGGGATTATAGGATAATTAAAGTTTCTTTTTCCTAATGGAGTCAGCCTGCTAATGCCCAGAGATTTCAGAAGAAAATTGAACAACCTCTACTTTTTATAAAACAATTATTCTGTAAGGTCTCAGACCAAGCATGATGGATTTTATGTGTCTGTAAAATCCCGTGGTTTCTCCAGCACAGTATTCATCATTGTCCATTTTCAGTATTTTCTCAGTGTCCACGAAAATTTGCAGAAAAGAAGCCCTCTCAAGTGGAAAGCAGTACACAATGCCTGCTAAGACATGACTACATATCCTAGCCAGCCATACGTCTCCCAGTGTATTGTTTTTCAGAACACTGTCACAGCAACAGGGCACATGGCTCAGAGCAACCCTGGCAGCATAAAGGGAAGCTTTGGGATGACTGGAGCTTCAAGCACCATCTCTCACTGGCAGAAGGGAGACCATCACTGAGTCTCGTTTTCAAAGTGTCATCTGAAAGAGTAACCCCTTGAGAACAGGCAGACAAACAGGCATAAACCCACAGTGAATGTGTCTGTAGGCAGATAAAAGAAGCAAAGCTCTCTGGAGGTGGGTTCAGCATCACTCATGACCAGCAAAGTTGCCCAGTTACCAAGATTGCTGGTGCCAACAATGCTTTTTACTCCAAGAGACTTAAAAATACCCAGCAACAGGGAAAAATGTGACACCTTTTATCAGTTATGGCTTACGCTGTGTGGTTGAGCAAATTTGAGTTTCCACTTGTGGTGCACAGGTCTCCTGGCCATGGTCCCTGGTATGCTGGGGTGTCTGCCTATCCCTGCCAGGACTCCAGCGTTGCCCATGGTGTCACAGCTGGTAGATCTTGTGCGTGGAAGTGGGGTGGCACTGTCTGTGCTGCCACTGGTTTGCATGTTCATATGCAGCAAGAAAAATGCACCTGTGATGGAGCTGGGAGCAACCAGTGCTTTGGGGCCTGCAGGGTGAAAAAGCAAAAGGGCATCCTCCAGCACCTGGTGCCAGTCATGAGGTGCTTGCGTCAATGTGCACATCCCTGTAGTCCATGCACTACAGACCCTTTGCCTGCTCCAGAGGTTGGTGGCTTTGTTTCTGTGCCCCTTTTCTCCTTCAGTCCAGGAAGAGCAGATTAAAAGCATCAGCCATGAAGAAGGAAGGATGTGGTCTCTTAACCACCCTTCATGGGAGCTACCCTCACTGCTAACATCTGGAGGCCAAAAGTATGAACTCTGTAGGATCTGTCTACCTTGTAGGACTGGAATGAAGGCCCAAACTGCTAATGCAACCCCATGTGCAGGCAGCAGCCCCCCATCCCAGCCTGGCTGCCATGACAATCTGCAGATCAGTATGCCAACCAGCGACAGGCACCTCTATTTCTTTGCTCGGGGCACTGTGTCAAAGGGAGAGCTTGGCTCTCAATACCCAAGAGCAACAGTGACTGTTCAGAAATCGTGGGATAATAGGCCTTTTGATGGATGCTCAGCTTGCACTGTTGGGATGCAGCGGTTGTGGTGGAGCTGGGAAGGGGGAGGGGGCAGAGAGGCATATGACAGTGCTGATAACAAGTGGGCTTTGTATGCTGTGGCCAGGGGCTCCCACAGCTGTTCCAGTCCCCGCTCTCTCTTGAGGTAGTTTGGGTGGAAGAAGAGGCTACAAAAGCTCAAGCAAATGAGCATGACATAGATAAGATTTTAATGACACAGTCCCTGCTTCTCTTTAAAAGATGAAACTGTAGCAGAGCACCTCCTCTTTCCATTCAAGCAAGGTCTTTAGAGGAGAGGCTTCTCTGGGCTGGTGGTCTGCCTGCTGTGGTTCTTCCCGGACAGGGAATGCCCTCAAGTGGGTCCATCCAGTTTGTTCCCTTTCCCTGTGTAGCTGGTGAATACTTGGAGCCCATCCTGGCCAAGGCCCTCATCTGCTTCTTGCCATAACTTGAAGGGCCTTGGTGATCCTGATGTACAGCGTGGTGGTAACCTGGGGCACCCCCTTGGAAAAGGGTAGGGCAGGTCGTTGCCTCCAAATTAGTCTGTCCCAGTGATGGATGCGAGAAAAGGAACAAGCCTGGGGGTGGTCACCATGGCAGAGGGTGGACCATGGGAGCACACGGCGTGTAACTGCTATTAACCCTGATTTTACATCACTTGTCATCACTTGATGACAGTGTATTTCTTCTTATGATGCGTATTCTCTGTGGAGTGGGAGAGAGTGGTTATGGCAGTCAGCTACAGATTACCAAGGAAAAACAACTCCCCCCCGCCCCAAAAAAAAAGAAACCAAACAAACAGGAAAACCCCACTCCAAAACGACACACACTTTGTTAGAGTAATCCCTGTCCCAAAAGGAGACAAGCACAAACTCCCAGCCAGCGTGCGTGGTTGCTCTTACTAAGCTTTGGACAGCTGGGGGATTTGGGGATGGGATTAGCTAATACAGTTCAGGCTCAATTAGCAAAGGAAACATGGAGATTCCAGCTCCCATTGGGACAGATCTGAGCAGGATCCCTTCAGAGGGTTAATCACAGAGCAATTCATGTTTCATTCACAAATAACCAAGCTGCCTGTGTGTGCCATCCCACCTACAGCTGGGCTGCCATTGGAGTGGGAATGCTTGCCTTTGCCAAATACTCCCTTACCCCTTGGACCCGGCTAAAACCCGCTTTCCTGCCCATGGGCTGGGAGAGGGAAGGACTAACCGCAGCAGGGAGGGAGAGCAGGCATGCACGCAGGTGCAGAGAGCTGGCAGCCAAACAAAGGGAGATTGCAGGAGCAGATAGGGGAGCTTGCAGGATACAGTCACGGCTTTCTATGAGCAAGACCAAAGGCAAGGGGAGGGGGGCAAAGGAGACAGTTCTCGTTGATGAGAAGATGCCGAGATGCATCAGCAATCGGACACCAGTGCTATGTTTAAAACTGGGACCCCTGGGCAGGGCTTTTGTTGCCACAAATGCTCTTTACTTGGCCAGCTGGAGAAAGCAGCAAGCTCACCAGGCTGCTGGGGCGTTTATCAGGACAGATTTCCAAGCACCCCCAAGCATGCTGGGATGAAACAGGGCCCACATCTCTAAACAGCTTAGTGAACACCAGCTTCCAAACTTCCCCTGACATGAGTCTCCCTGAAAAGCTGAACCAAATCCTCATGGATGCCTGCTGAGCATCCCCAGCCTTAGCTGGTTCCTCATTTCCAAAAGCTGCCCTCAAATCTCTCATCTCTTGGGGTGTTTTCAAGACACATGGCTCCTCAAGAGCTGAGGCACAGACTCCCTCACCAGGCAGGCCTCTGCTTGCAGAGCTGGTGAACCGGTTCCCAGGGTGCGAGTTGCATGGGCACGCTCTCCCACGCACAGACGGGTTTCGCACAGCCCTCTTGGAGACTGGCTGCTAAACACTGGTGTTCTGTGGAAAGCACATGGACTGGGAAGGGATGGGAGGAGGCCCCAAAGCACTTGGTGCTCTGGAAAAGGTTGCTCCTGAAGACTGGGATGATGTCAGGCAAAAGGCAAGATGGTAATTGATTTTTCGGATCAATTTTCAGTCAATTCTTGACTCTGAAGACAAGAATCAGGAATCAGATGAAAGAAGGGTGGTGAGGGACAGGGCTTCAGCCAGGCAAAGCAACTGACCTGGGAGATACAGCAAACCACACTTGCTTTCCCAACCTTCCTTGGACAGAGTAGCAAAAGTCTTGCAGATCAAGTCTTTGGCCAGTGCCAGGCAAACACAAAAAAAGTGTCAAGCAGCTCCCCAGGTGTCAGCTTGGGAAACAAACCCACCAGCCTCTTCCTGGTTTGGTAGCTGGGACTCTCACAGAAGAAGAAGCAGCCTCTGGCACCGTGGAGCAGCTTTGTGGGGGACAGCAAACACCACCTGTCCTCATGTCAGAGCACGCCAGAGTCTGATGCTCCTGTCACAACCAGAGAGCTTAGCTAGGCCTGGAAAAGCCATTGGCATGGAAGAAGACCGACAGGCACGAGGCACTGTGGGAGTGCATACTGCTGATTTCTGCCTCTCTCCAATAGACTGGCTTTTTTCCTTGCTCCTGGTGTTTACAGGCACTGGGAAACATTTGCTCCTTGCACTCCTTCCAATGGAGCGTGGGAAAAGCTCTCACCCGAAGCAAAAAAACATGGGAATTTGCTTTCAAGTCTATTCTTCTTGCTCTCTCTTTCTCTCCAAGTGAAAAGCCCTGAGCTGGCTTTTTTTCTTTGCAAGGCAAGTTTTCTGGCCAAGGCAAACTGGTGTTTGTCTCTCATGCTGTCAGCAGAGTGACAGGCGTCAGTATGACGAGGGGCAGTGGCAAATCAACCAGGGCAGAGGGAGTGGCAGCAGGCTGAACTAGGCCTATGTGTATCTTCTTCCCCTCACTGCTTTTAGATAAGGGAGACAGCACATTTCAGCTTCAGCAGAAAGAAATAAGGGCTTATTTTGAGGGGAATTTTACTCCCAGAGGATATATAGAGCCCTTGGTTTGGTGCTTGGCTTACTGAAGCAAGCAAAGAAGAGTGGAACATTAGCACTGAAAAAAAATAACAGAGGTTGCCCCCTCTGCCTCTTGGTTCTGGAGTGAATAGGTAGTGAGCAGAAAGAGAAAAACATCCTCCCCTGTCAGGAGCAGCACCAGGGTTTCTCCCATCCTTGATCCAGCTGCTATGTGATGGATCTGCCCAGTGAAAGCAGACCCTGTGGCAGCACCTGACATACACAGGCATCAAAGTGCTGTCAGCCCTGTGTGCTGAAATCTCCAGAGGGCTGGGATGGAAACACATCCTAGTCCAGCTGCTCACTCCTTGCCAGCACCTCAGCATCCAGAGAGCTGGAAGGAGGCACTTCCCACCCCACCAGCCAGTGTCTGACTCCTCTCCTGGCCTCTCCACCTGCCCAGGAGGCCAGGCTATGTGAGTCTGCACGAGGGCAAGTGGCTTCGAGCAGCTTATTTGCAACGAGGCTGGGATGGTGCAGGGAGTCAGGGAATTTTCAAGCAAGAGGAAGAGGCAAAGACATGCACTTCCTTGCCTTAGGGACTGGAACACTCCTCCAGAAAACAAGGCTGAAGGACCCAGCAGGTGTCTTCAGAACTCATGAGACCATGACAAAGTCCTGATTGCTCCCCCAGGGCAGGCCATCACTGCAGGAAATGTGCTCCTTGTGCCCGAGGATGCTGCTGGGAGGGGAATAAAGGCACCCTGTCCTCTTGCCTCCCCACACAGCCCTCTCTCCAGCATTACAAGGCAACCTCGGGGAACACCAAAAGGACAACTGTAAACCCTGATATGACCCAAGAGACCCACTCTATGCCCGTGTAAAAGAGTGAGGAATACCCTCTATACCCCGAGGTTCAAGGCAGATTTCTTACGCTTTCAAACTCCATCCTGAAAGTAACCTGATGCCCCCAGCCATTTTTCTTTTGTGAAACTCCCTCCGCAAGAGGTGCCTTAGGTGAGCAGCTGCAGAGACAGCCAGATCCCAGAGGAGGTGTTTGCTTTCTCCATCTTCCACACTCACACACCCTCTTTTTAATTGTTTGCACATCAAGAAACGACTTGCCGTATTGCAGCCTCCCAAAGGGAGGCAGGCATTGAACTCGTAACCTGAAACTGCCTCTCAGGGAGACAGCCAGCACCCACCTCCCTCTGTTCCCACGTCCTCTCCCCTGCTCATCCCCGCCTGAGCAGCAGCCATGTCCTCCCCTCGCTCTGTTCAGCTCTTCGGCAGCTACACCCTTCACTGATAATGAGCACAGAGAAAGAAAGCACAGAGCTGCCATTCAGGGCCTTTCTCAGACACCAAAACATCTCTGTGCATTAATAATCCCTTTCAAAAGCCCCTTCCTTGCACACATCCCACCCTCCCCCTCTAGCCCCCGATGCTTTTCAGGAGCAACTGTGATTCATCTGAGGTGCGAAACAGCACGGTAAAATTTTAATACAGCCTGAACATGATGTGAGAGCGCTCAAGTGCCTTTTAAGCAGCCTGCCTGTTTCCAGCAACTGCTTTGAAGGCAAGATCGCTTCAGCGCTGTGTGAAGAGCTTCAAAGAGAATATTTGGGGCTGATTTTGACATGACTCAGAGAAGGCAGGAAGCCTCCTAACACAGTTCCCTCAGAGGATGAGCACCAGCAGAAGAACGTGCAGGCTCTCACCATCCCTCCCCACTGGGGGCTGGCCCAGCTGGACCATGTGGGAAGGCCTGGGAGGACCAGAGCTGCATGTACCTATAGGATACCCACTGAGTGCTGTGACCATGTCCCCATCTCCATAGACTGCTGGGGGAGAAATTTCCCTGCCTGTAGGTTATATAGCATGCTAGTAGCCCTGGGACCAGGGGTCTGCCCCCAGCTGTGACTCCAAGGATTGGAAAGCAGTGGAGATTTCTCCACGCCCCTGGGTACATGTGATGATAGGAAAAGTATGAAAATAAGGCAAAACACATGTTATTAGTCCAAACAGAAAGAGATGCTGATAATACCCAAGGATTTCTCTACAGCCAGTAAACAAAAGGGAAACAAAACCAGTGTGCCAGAAAGTGGGGATTGGAGGTGAGTGAACACAAGGCAACAGCAAAGGCAGAGGAGGGTAATTCCCAGGAGAGGCTTTGGAAACTTCCATGAGCCAGCAAACATCTCTCAGCTTTGCTGCTTTTCAGTGTTCCTTGGGTCCCTGAGCCTCTCCAGACCTGCAAACAGCAAAGTACTGCCCTCCAGCAATGAAATGCTCTGGCCCTGGAGACTGTTGTACTCAGCCCAGGAACACCAAGGCTCAGAGGCTGAGCTCCACATCTCCAGGTGTCCTGCCAGAGGGCAGCTGGCAGCTCCTGGTGATCTGGAATTGTGTCTGCCTCCACACCACAAGCAGAATATCAACCAAAACCATCCTGTCCCAGGTAGAGGGGATCTGTGTTGGTACTGAAGAGCTCTCACAGCTCCTTCCCAGACCATCCATTCCCACTTACCTGACAAACTAGCCCCAGCAGTACGTTACCCAGGGCTGCTGGAAGGACACTGGTGAAGCGCAGGCTACAACCTTGCATATCCTGTGTGATCAGGAAAGGGAGGATGGAGCCAGGGAGAAGAGGGTAGAGTGGTTTGAGTTGGTAAAACCCTTGGGGGTACTGCATTATTTGGCTTTTCTCTGCAAATATGTGATGCACCGCAGTAATTTGCCTCCTGGGCCATTGTAAAGAAAGGCAGGAATGTCTTTCTTGAAAAGTTAAGAGCAAATCACAGCAACAGTCCTTCTCCTTAGCATGGATGGAGTCACTGTGGGCAGCGACTGCACAAAGGGCTGGCAGGGAGCAAGGCCCAAGACCTGGTCTCCAAAACAGAGTGACCTGACTCAGGTGAGGAGGGAAAAAGGAGGAGAGCCAAACTCAAGGTCTGGGGAGCACTGCTGTAGGCACACATGCTCACATGGGCTGGAAAGTGTATGGGCAGGAATGCTATGGAGGAACAGGGACAGCAGCCCTCACAATTTGAAAGAAAGGAATCTCTTGACATTGGTGTAATGGCTGCAAGGGGGATGTCTGGGGTAGCTCAGGGCAAGTGATCTCTACAGCCCTGCAGAGACAAGCCTGAGAGGTGCCACAGACCTGCAGAGGGTTGAAAGGAACACAACCACCTCAGCCCCAGTTTTACATGAAGGTGGTGCAATTTTTGAAGGTTATTTGGAGTCTGGAGCTACCGATGGAGAGGGATCAACCTCAGGATCACTTCTCCCTCCAAAAAAGACTGTTCCCCTTCTTAGAGATACATTCAGAACCAGATTTCCATGCAGAAACATCTTCACTTAGCAGAACTAGAATCATGCCGAGCGTGGTTACTGAGAGAAGAGCAGCTGGAGCACTTGGCCTGGCTGTCAGGGAGCATGTGCAGAGAACATCCCCCCCTAGGCTGTACCTTTGGGAAATCTCCAAAGGGGACTTTTTTAGAGGAAAATCAGTGGATTTCAGAGCTAAACTGTATTTGCCAGAGATTCGTCAGCCATGCCATCTAAGACATTTTCAAAATGAGATCTCTCCAAGTCAGCTGGGAAGTGACTAAGGCATGTCTATCAACCTTTGACCAGAGTTTGCTCTGAGAGCGAACCATCTCACCTGCAGCAGGTGAGATTAATGCAGTCATCAACACTTAGCCTTCAGCAGGACTGGGCTGGCCCTAGAAACACATCAGAAAAGTGCCTGGGCTGAGGATGAATCTTCTTGTGCCCAGTTTGTGCTCTCACAGATGCAGGAAGATGCAAGACAGAGAGCTATCCGCTTTCTGGAAGTCTGCTGCTCCTAAAAGGTTGCAGTCAGTAGTTCCTCACGGGAGAACGGAGACAATGGAATGCAAACTGTTTCAGTGCAATTTAAGAGAACAGCGAAACTCAATTAGCTCAATTAGCTAGTGGACACACCGAGTGTCGGCTGACACACCCATGAGCATGGGCACGGCTGCAAGGAAACGTCAGAGCTTCTGTGTGCTCAAAGCCACTGCCTGAACTAGGAACGATAGGGGGAAAGTAGTCAGCAGTCCTGTGAGGGAGTGGCACATGGGGTGGCTGAGCAAAGGGTGGTGCGACACGAGGGGATCCCAAAATCACCAATTGGGCTTAAGCAAGGAACTGTGGCACCACTGTGGAGAAATCGCCCAAAGCCTCTCCAGGAACTCTCTAACGCGTCTGTACACTAATGCATGCAGTATGGGCAATCAGAGATCTGTGTGCAGCTGCAGGGCTGCAGTCTTGCGGTAGGATAAACCCCATGACTAGAGTGTGGCAACAGAGGGATACAGGCTTTTAGGAAGCACTGGGCAGAGGAGGAGGGGGAGTTGCTCTTCATGAGCGTGAGCAGCTGGAATGCATGGAGCTCTGCCTGGGGATGCATAAGGAGCCAGCCTTATGGACTAGGACTATAGGAAGAACAGGCAAAGGTGATGTTATCACAGTAGGTGTCTGCTAGGGGCCACCTGACCAGGAGGAACGAGCAGATGAGGCCCTCTACAGAATGGCAGTGTCATGTTCACATGAACATGAAGTCCCTTATGGGGGACTTCAACCACCCTGATACATGCTGGAGGGACAACACAGCAGGACGTGAGCAATCCAGGAGGTTCACAGAATACACCTATCATAAATTCATCTTCCAAGTGACAAAGGAGCCAACAAGGAGAGTTGCTGTGCTGAACCTCATACTCATCAACAAGGAGAGAAGTGCAGTTCAAAAGCAGCCTTCACTTCAGTGACCATGAGATGGTGGAGTTGAGGATCCCAAGGGGAGGGAGGAGGGTGAGAAGCAAGCTTTGGAAGAGCAGACTTTGGCCTCTTCCAAGATCTGCTTGCACGAGTCCCATGAGATAAGGCCCTGGACGGAAGAGGTGGGGAGGGAAGGGGAAGGGCAGGCAAAAATCTAGTTAATATTCCAAGTTCATGAGACCTCCATTCCAACAAATGTATAGCCAGGTAAAATTGCCAGGAGGCCTGGATGGATGAATAAGGAGCTTCTGGGCCAAACCTAGATACAGAAAGGGAGCCCACAGAGGGTGGAAACCCAGGGGGAATATAGGAACATCGTCTGAGCATCCCTGTCCAAATTCAATTCCAGCTGGACTTTAGCTTTCCTAACCCCAGAGGGCGAGGTGGATTGAAAATGGGATGAATGGCCTGACACAGAAGGTGTCAGTCGAGGTTAGGAAGTCTTGCTGGATGCCACTGACTAGTGGTGTACCCCAGTGTCAAGACGGGGTCCAATTCTGTCTGAATTCTTCATTGATGATACGGATGATGGGGTAGACTGTGTCCTCTGCAAGTTTACTGATGACACGGAACTGGGAGGAGCGGCTGCCGTTCAGAGGGACAGGCTGGGGAAGTGGGCTGACAGCAAAGGAACTTCAATGACTTCATGAAGTTCAACAAAGTGGAAAGTAAATGCACCTGGAAGCAAACAATGCCAGGCATCAGTACACCCTGTGGACCACCCGCTTGGAAAGCAGCTTTTCAGAAAAGGACCTCAGGGACCTGATGGACACCAAGTTGAACATGAGCCAGCAGTGCACCCTTGCAGAAAAGACTAACAGGGTCCTGGGCTGCACTGAGAGAAATGCTGCCAGCAGGTGGAGGGAGGTAATCCTTCCCTTTGCTCAGCACTGGTGAGGCCACTCTGGGTGTACTGTGTCTGCTCTGGGCTCCGTAGTACAAAACAGACATGGGCATGAAGATGATGAAGGGACTGGAACATCTCCCCTGTGAGGAAAGACTATGAGAGATGGGGTTTTTCAGACTGGAGAAGGGAAGACTCAGAAGGGATCTTATTCATATAAATAATATAAATACCTGAAGGGAGGGGGCAAAGAAGGTGAAGCCAGGCTCCTTTCAGTGATGCCTAGTGACAGGACTGGGCACAAACTGAGGAGTTTCCATCTGAACATCAGGAAATACTTTTTTAATGTGAGAATGACTGATCACCGGCACAGATTGCCCAGAGAAGTTGCACAGTCTCCATCTAAATTCTCATACATGACAGAGGCTGACCCTCTGGAAGGCAGCTTTGTTATAAGATGACTGAGCACTGGAACAATTGTCCAGAGAGGCTGTGGAATCTCCATGCTTGAAGATATTCTGAAGCTGATAGGACGTTTCCCTGGACAGCCTACTCTAGGTGGCTGTGCTTGACAAGGGCAATTGGACAGATGACCTCCAGAGATCCCTTCCAACCCCAGCCATTCTGTGAGGGAGTGAAGCAATAACCCCTCTCAGGAGGACACACGTATGCCACAGGACTGTGCTGCGCCAGTTGATGCTGCTGGACATCCACAAAGCGGAGGGACGGTACCCCACAAGAGGTGACAGAGTGAACTGGTTGAATGTTGTAGTCCACCTACAAAAAAGCCACTTGAGACCTGAGGTCTCTAACACCTTACAAGCTTTCTGGCACAGAGGGTGTGATGGCTAAGGATACAGTCCGAGGGAATATGGAGGTACAAGAATGTACAGCAATACTGAACAGATCCTCCCCCTGAAATCCACACAAGATTCCTAAATGTTTATGGCACAAACCCAAGATGATGAAGTCTTCCTATTTCTTGGAACAGAACCATTTGATAGTACTGTTGTGCCTCATCCAGGGCCTGCAATAACATCCCTACCTAAGAACACCCAAGGTGCACAAAGGCCATAGAATCATAGAATTGTTTAGGTTGAAAAAGACCTTTAAGATCATCAAGTCCCCGGGGCTGTTTTTACTGAGATAAAATCTGATTTCCCAAGAGTAGCATCAGACAAACCCAGCCCGCCTTGGAATTTTATCACTGGACAATGATTTATGGAGCAGTCTAGAAGCCAATCCAGCCATGGTAGAAAAAAAGCAGGATCAGAACTGGATCCTGTTTGGCTTTGCAGCTGTAGCTGACATCAAGTTGAACATCTCTCTGAAAGGTCAGCCCTGCTAAGAGAAGCCTGCTGGCACATTATTTGGCTAGAGGCACCAGCCACCAAGTGGAATTCTCTGTCTGGTGTTATAGCAGAAAAACTCAGAACCAAAGGGAACCTCTACACTGAAAAAAAAAAAAAAAGAATTTCTAAAAACAAGCATCAGGGATGGGTACCAGCCTCTTCCTGAGTGGAAGGTAAATCCTCGATCCCTCTGTGAGGTTTGCAGCTGCTGACCTTGTCTTGTAGCTATGTGGGCCTGTGTCCTTCACTGAGATGGCAAAAATGTGACCGGGTGTGGCTGCATATGTTGTGGGTAAAAAATTTTCAGAGCAGCTGAGAGTTGGAATTTGTGCTATGAGTAAGACAAGCTCCTACAGAATGAGTTAGCGGATGTTTTAGGTGATTCATTGTCTTCTGATAACTGCCCAGCTCCTGAGGCACTGCTGGTATGTGAAAACAAGGTAGGTCTGGGTGAATCAGAGGGCCGCGGGAAGAGTACTGGTGGTAGTTAGCAAAAACATGCACAAGCTTATTCAGGGACCAAGCTGTAAACTGCCATATTTTCCAAGGTCTGCAGTGAACTTCCTGGAAAAAAATGGGTCTCCTCTGCTGCCAGATTTGGGGTGTGCCTTGGGAGCAAGCCCGTTTACTCCATCCTCCAAAGGCAGGCACTGGTGTGAAAGGCTAGAAGAGCCAAGCTGAGCCATCTTTGTATGATACCTTCTGCCCACCCTCCAAAAACATGTCCAGTGTGTCCTCTGTGCCAGGTATCACTGGTGCTGCCTGGATGATCCTGGGTGTCTCCAAAAGATGGGAGTACCTTTTCTTTCATCTCCTGCTCACTTCTGGGACATATCTCCAGATTTTTTGGCCATAATTTCTCCACCAAGCACCCAAACGACAATAATTTGTTTGCATCTACAATTGCCGTGTTTCACATCTTGGGTACCCCCAGGTTACTTTGGAGAGGACAGATGAAGGGTCTGTAGGATGAAGAAGGGAGCAAGGAACTTAGTGCCAGCTCACACCTGCATCACCACTAGCTTCCCACTTTAAACTAAAGGGTCTGCATTTTTCACAGAACTAAAAGGAGCAGAAAGCACAGAGGACTTTGCAATGCAGCTCAGTGGCCTTGCATATGTCCCAGAGCAAACTTTGTAATTATACCTTATCCTAATTACTGCTGCAGTAGCAAAGATAGTAAAACAATGGAACAGGCAGCAGCTCCCAGGGCATCCAGGCAGTCCAGGCCACGGGAAAAGATAGAAGGATTCCCAGCCCTACTATTAAATCCCAAATTCCAGTGCCCAGGAAGCTCAGCAACAGCCTTGCAAGTTCAGACATTTCAGTAAGGCTATTCCAAATGCAGTGATAGGCCTGAGGCAGCAAGGCAAGGTCAGCTCTCCATGCGCTGCATTGGCATTGTACCTGTGAGTAACATGGGGCCACCTTGCAGAAAGAGAGGGCTGCTGTGTCCAAGTGCAGTGCAGATGTGCTCCTGATGTGGTAGAATAACACGGCTTTGGTATGCACTGAATATTTTCTTTTGCAGACCCATGGCAGCACTGTCTAGAAGAGCCTCCACAGTCTCTGGTCCTACATTCCTCATTGGCAAGACTGTTGCCAGTGCTGGTGCAAGCCAGGTGGTTTTGTCTGACCGACACTACCCAACCCCCAAGAGTGACAAGCCCCCTCTGCTTTGAGGAGCTGTCCCAGGGCTGCCTCTCCTCTTAGGGGAGATTTTTTTCCTAAAATCCCTGCACTGCAGTAGTAATTCCTTGCAACCAGCTTTTTATCAGAGGGAGGGAGAGGGGAAAATCAGAGCAGAGGAAAGGCCTGAGAATTAGAAAAGCTCAAACATTTGCAGGTGGCTTTAGACTGAACCAGTTAGCTCTGTACCCAGTGTTTGCTTTGCCAGTGATGGCTCCCAGTGAGGAGACAGCTTATGTGCTGGAAAGATAGTGATGGACATGAGAAGCAACACTGGGAGAATGAAGAGGAAGGACCAAGAGGTGGGTAAGAACATCACTCTTACTCATTTGAGGAAAGCACATGGAGGAAACTGGTGGCTCTGCTGCCTCTTGTGCATTTACCTTCCACATAAAAGTTGAATCTAGAGGTGAATATCTCACTGAAGAGATCCATTACCCTCCACAAACCACGAAGATAAAAAGATAACTAGCTGAGACTGCAGTCTCTCTCTTAGGCACCTACAACCAAACTCTTGCTCCGGCGTTCAGCCTTACTGATGAACAGAAAGGGGTCAGGAAATGAGCCAGGATTGTGAAAGAAGAGGTTCATGAACTTTCAGCCAGGTAAAATGTGTATGAGCTACAGCAACACTCATTATCAGAGGAGGAGCTGTCTCCAGTTCCCAAGTCACGCTCTCCAAGAACTGCTGGAGTGGAACCAAAGAAATGGCACAGAATGAGCACAGCATCCTGTTTAAAAGGCTTGAAGTCAAGTTATAGAACCATAATTCAGTGTCCAGAAAATCAGCCTGCGCAAAGGATTAATTCAGAGGCACCAAGGGGCTAATATGGGGACTGAGAAGCAAACAACTGCGATTTCTTAAGAACTATTTTGCACCAAACCATTTAAATTTTCTCTCTCAAAGATCTGGCAGATAAAGGGTAAGCAGCAGATGTGAAAATTTTGACCTCCATAAAGGACTTTTTGTTATCCCATTCAGACTTCTTGTCAGAAAGGGAAATACCATCTAGATGAAAGATGGATGTAAAATAAAGCAGCTTGATCTGGTGACGAGAGCTACTCATGCCTTACAGTCAGACTAGAAAGACACATACAGAAAGGAACAGCAGGAAAATGTTCCTGGCTTTCATACTATTCACTGCTTCCATACTGTGGGTTGGAAGTCACAGTGCACTGTCTTAGAAGTATTGTGGATAATGTTAAAGAAAACAAGACCAGAGGAATACCAGAAAGTAGATCCATCATATCACCTTAAAGACCTGGCAAAGACAGGATTTGACATCATACAGATGAAATTCAATTCAAGTCACATATAAAACACTTTGAAATTGTATCAGTCCACCCCAAGGAGAGACTGGGACGTGGGATCTGCTGGTAGGAAGGTTCTGGATCGAGGGGCCGAGGTATGCCAAGGCCAAATACTGGGTCCTGCACATCAGCCACAAGAGACTTTGGCCTCTTCAGGGATCTGCTTTGTAGAAGCCCAGAGGGAAGAGGGGCAGAAAGCTGGCTAGTATTCAAGGATCATCTCCTACAAGCTCCAGAGCAATGCATCCCAATGAAGAGGAAGACTGGCAAAAATGCCAGGAAGCCCACATAAATGAACAAAGAGCGCCTAGGCAAACACAAACTCTTCTGCAGGGAGGCTACAGAGGGTGGCAGCAAAGCCAGGTAGCCTGGGAGGAATACAAATAAACTGCAGCCAGGGATCAGGTTAGGAACTGCCCACTCTGACAGAATTAAACCTGACCAGGGGCATCAAGGACAGCAAGAGGAGCTTGTATAGGTACATCAGTAATGAAAGGGAGAATGAGAAACTTGATTACCCAGGACATAAAGAAGGTTGAGGTACTCAGAGACTTTTTTGCCTCAGTCTTCACTGCCAAGTGCTCCAGCCACACCAACCAACTTGCAAAAGGCAAAGGCAAGGACTGGAAGAATGAGGAACTACATGCTGTAGGAGAAATGCTTTGAGACCGTCTCAGAAACCTGAAGTTGCACAAGTCCATGGGACCTGATGAGATACATCTGTAGGTCCAGAGGGAACTGGCAGAAGAAGTGGCTAAGCCTCTATCCATCATATGTGAGAAGTCATGGCAGTCTGGTGAAGCACCCACTGACTGGGAATGGAGAAGCATTTTTTTAAAAAGGAAATAAGAAAGACGCAGGCAACTACAAACCTCTCAGTGTCACCTTGGTGCCAGGCAAGCTCGTGAAGCGGTTCCTCCTGGAAACTATGCTAAGGCACATGGAAAATAATTAGGTGATTGGTGATAGTCAACATAGCTTCAGTAAGGGCAAATTGTGCCTGAAAAATTTGGTGGCCTTCTACGAGAGGATTACAGTGTTGGTGACTAAGGGAAGAGTAACTGGCATCATCTACTCAGACTCGTGCAAAGCATTTGACACTGTCCCACATGACATCATTGTCTCTAAGCTGGAGACACGTGGATTTGGCAGATGGACAACTCAGTGGACAAGGAATTAGCTGGATGGTGGCACTAAAAGAGGCGCGGTCAACAGTTCAATGTCCAGGTGGCGACCAGTGACGAGTGGGGTTCAGGGGTCACTATTGGGACTGGAGTTGTTTAATATCTTTGTCAGTGACAGGGACAGTGGGACCAGGTGCATTCTCAGCAAGTCCACTGATGACAACAAGCTGTGTGGTGTGGTCTACATGCTGGAGGGCAGAGATGCCATCCAGAGCGATCTGGACAGGCCTGAGATGTTCAACAGGGCTAAGAGCAAGATCCTGCAGTTGGGTTGGGGCAATCCCAACCACAAATACAGGCTGGACAGAGAATGGATTGAGAGCAGCCCTGAGGAGAAAGACTTGCGGGTTTTAGTGGACAAAAAACTGAACATGACCCATCAATGTGCCCTTGCAGCCCAGAAAGCCAATTTGTCCTAGGCTGCATCCAAAGAAGTGTGGGCAGGCGGGTGAGGGAGAGGATTCTGTGCCTCTACTCTGCTTTGGTGAGGCCCTACCTGGAGTGCTGCATCCAGCTCTGGGACCTTCAGCATGAGAGGGACATGGACCTGTTGGAGTGAGTCCAGAGGAGGGTAACAAAGATTATCAGAGGGCTGGAGCATCTCTCTTATGAAGACAGGTGGAGAGAGCTGGGGTTGCTCAGCCTGGAGAAGAGAAGACTCTGGGGAGACCTTACAGCAGCTTCCAGTATCTAAAATGACCTACAAGAGAGCTGGAGAGGAACATTTTACAAGAGAATATAGTGGTAGAACAAGGGTTAATGACTTTACACTGAAAGAATGTAGGTTTAGATTAGATATTACTAAGAAATCCTTTACAGAGAAGGGATCACAGCACCAAGTCTGTCAGAGTTCAAGAAATGTTTGGACTATGCTCTCAGCCATATGGTGGGATTCTTGGGGTTGTCCCGTGCAGGGGCAGTAGCTGCACTGGATAATCCTTGCGGTTGCCTTTCAACTCAGAGTATTCTGTGACTCTACACTGTGAGGGTGCTGAGTCACTGGAGCAGTTTGCCCAGAGAATTTGTAAATGCCTCATCCCTGAAAATGTTGAAGGCGAGATTGGATGGGGTTCTGGGCAACCAACTCTAGTGTAAAAGGTCCCTGCTCACAGTGGGGGAGATTGAAAGTAGATGATCTTTAAGGTTTCTTCCAACTCAAAACATTCTGTAACTCAATGAAACAACATGGGAGCAAGATGCAGCTATCTTTCCATCCACAACTATTAGAATAAATTCCCATAGACTAGAAGTTTCACAATTTCTCAGCCTCCAGAACAGGCATGGGGCACAGCTGTCTCCCACCCAGGGCTTTCTCAATGGGAAAGGTTTAAGCAGGTCTTTTCTGCTGTGGCCTTGGCCATAGTCCGGTGATTTGGCCTGCAAAGCTGACCGAACTCCCAGTAAATACGTAAAGGCACATTTGCAAGCCATCTGTGCTTTGGTTTCAGGCGTTTCAGCCCAATGGGAGATCAAAGTCCATGCAGATGAGTCACATTTACAGTACAGCAAGATGAACCTCCATCATGGAGCACTGTTTTTGCCTTGCCAGTTGCAACATGCTGTGCACCCACGAGCATTAGCTTTGCCCTTTAGCTTGCAAGATCTGTGGCCCCGGAACTGGACAAACATGCAGTTTCCACAGCCAGACGCAGCTTTAACTGCTCTCTTGTTCCTGTCTGAAAAGGGCTGCACCTCCAAAACCCAGCACAAGAGCTTCATGTCCAAACTACTCTCAACCATTTCAGGACTGAGTCAAACAAAAATAGATAAAGCTGCAAAAATGCTTTTTGTATAATTCTCGGAACTGAAAGCAGCACTGGGCAATCTGGCAAGTCCAAGTGCAGCAGTTTAGAAAGTGAGGGAGTTTAATGGATGAGTGAATACCTGGGGGGCATCTAATACGGCTTTCAACAACTCATTCCCAGGATCCAGTCTGAATAGTGTTCAGACTCACAGCTGGGCTGCAGAAAGAGAGTGGGAACCGTCTCAGTGCTCACTGATGGATTTACTGCTCCCTGCAGGGATTACAAGATGCTGACCTCAAATTTCATCTCCCTCACACTAAATGTGGGAACAGCCAAAACTCCAGTGGCCACAGGCCTGGGTATGTTAAGCCACTGCTGGGTCACAGCCATACAGTGAGACCTGTCAGTATGGGTCCTTGCAAGCCCCTTAATGCCCAACAGATCCCTGCTCTCTGATAACCCCTCTAGAGTGCATCCTCAGGGCTGCTGTTACGACCATGGTCAGCCTGGAGCGGGGGGCAGGTCAATGGGCAAGTGAAAGGCTAATAAATCTGCTTGTGGAGGTGCTGCCACAAAGGCTGGATAGCTGGGGCGGGGAGCTGCCTGCTGGGTGCTGACCGCTGCTGTCTGTGCTCTGGGGAGGACACGCAGATCCCTCTTCCACATCCAGCCAGCCAGGGGGATCACAGACCCTGTCCTGGCTGGAGCTCATCCTTGGCCTCCTGGGGGGCACAAAGACAGTGGTGTGTGTGTCTGGGGAGAAGCTGGGCTGGGAGAAGCCCATTGCAGCTGCAGCTGTGTGCACAATGCAGAGCGTGGTCCAGTTGCACTCACATACTGTGGGGGCCATGGCTTGAGAGCAAGGAGAACCCTCAGTTTGCACTCTTAGAAACTGCCCCACATGAAATGCTAGAAGAAAAAGCAGCAATATGGAATGGCCAGAACAAAATCCTTCAACCTGGACACCTGGCTAAGGAAGTTTTCCTTTAGGATGGAGACTGAGGAGAGGCTTAGACAACCAGGTCTAATGCTAAAAAGCCTAGCATGGGGTGTTTGAGCCATCGTGCTTTGCTCCCAGCCTGCAGGGATTTAGGGTTTCAACTGAAAGGTAAACACAGATGGATAGTGGAGCTACTTAAGTGTCTAGACCAGAGGAAATTGCAGCCCCCTAAATGCAGGTGCTGCCTGCCCTGGCACTGTTCCCAGCCGGTTCCCATCTCCTACATCAGGCAAGACATAGGAGACTGCCACACTCTGCAAAGCAAATTCTCCTCAGGTGAGAGAGAAGATGAATGGTACACAGTCAGGGTCAAGTGTTGTGCCTCCTGGCTACCTGCCAGTCATAGGGCAACCCAGGGTGGCACAGCACATGTGCTGCCATTTGCCATGTCCAGGGACCCGGCAGCCTTGTGCCTTGGTGTCCAGCATGGGCTGAGCCCACTTTGAACCCGAGAAAGGATCAGGTACAGCATAACTTGCAGGACATGCAGGCACTGTGGTGGTATGGGGGGATCTTGCCACATGCGACACAGCGAAGCCCCAGGGTCAGTGAGATGTAAACAGGAATTACCAGCCCCAGGCTCCTGCTAAACAGCCCTGGCCCCAGCTGTTCCCCACACGGCAAACAGGATGCTGAGAGATCCTGCTGCTGCTGAGGATCCTGCTCCCACAGCTGTGAAAAGCCTTGAAAAGGATCCCCCTGCCCCCACATCTCAGTGCTGTGATCTCAGCCGACAACATAGGGGCAGAGCTATGTTTGTGCAGGGAAGCTTTTCTCTCCAGAGCCACATTTTAAAAGCTCGGCTGGGCCTGGGAGTCTGATCAGACTACGGATCACATAGGAAGCTGTGGAGATTGTCATGTGCACGTGTTCTGTGGCATTGCTGGCATCAGGCAAACTGCTCAGTTGATGTGATAGTGGTGTAACTCAAAAGCTACTTGTCTTATCCACACTCACTGTCACCTAAGAGACCCTAGTACTTGTCCAGTCTAGGGTGCCATCACCACCCGTGGCTGGAAGCAGACAGCTGGAGAGGCAGGGAACAGGCTGAACACAGGAATATTGCCCCAAATTCATTCCCAGCCTTCAGTGATGCAAGGTGTCTGAGGCTGGAAGAAGCAACTCAACACTAAATAGCTCATCATGGAATTTTATTTATTTTTTTTTTAATTTCTTCCTTGGAATCAGTCTCAAGTTCTGACTATCCTGCCCTGGATCTTTTCCAGATCCAATTAGCTCAAGGTCTTCTGCTGCTCCTCCAATTTACAATGGGGTGTTAAAAAATAGTAAAAAATGCAAGCCAACTCGACCAGGCCTGGATAAAGTTTCCATCACATTCTTAAAGCGATGACTATGTCAATGTAGGAAAATCTAAGTCATAGCCTTGTAGAAGTAGGAAACACCATGTAAGGTGGCTTTCCCCACTCAGTAGCTAGGGCAATGTGGGAAGGAAGGCAGTTTCAGCCAGACCATTTTATCTCTGAGGCCAGATGGCTTTAAATGCTTCCCCAGAGCTTGGAAAGGGCCAGGCACTGCTTTGAATTGCTTTTCATACCACCTCATTAGAAAGTAAAAGGGAAGAAGTGAACAATCTGTAACTTTGAGGCAACGGGAAACAGCTCTGTTAATCCCATTTCCTTCCCCAAAGCTTACTCAGGGCAGGTCATCCAGCATCAGGGCCACATCACCTAATCTGCTTATCATTGTCCCACAGCCAGGAGCCTGGGCACCAGCCCAAAGGGCAGATGCATCCTCCTGGGCATTATTATTAAATTTGAAAGGCCCAGGTTTTTAAACCTGCCCCGGTGCATAATCGTGATACTCATGGCACCAAGCTTCTACTGCAGCTGCAGATCCAAGGAGTGGCCACCTCCCAGACCCAAGCCTGTGTAAGCAAGGGCAAGAGGGGCACAGCACTGCTGGAGGAACAGATGAGAGAAAAAGGAAGGTGCTACAGAGAGAAGAATCCTAGGGCAGGCACTGCAAAGCCCAGGGTGGGCATTACCCTCTATGTTTCTTAGCTTTTGTGGGTAAAATCTGGGCAAATCCAACAAAATGCAGACTTTCTTCCTTTCTGTCTGGGTTGGCACATGCCCCCACCCACACATCTGGGATGGGGAGAAAAGCCCTGGCCAGCCATGCAGGACTCAGGGCTTGCTGCCACCTGCTCCCAGCTTGGCTTGGCTGGTCCATGGGTGACCACTGCTACACCTGACAGCACTGCCACCAAGCTGTGATTTGTCACCTTAATAAAAGCCTCCTGAGCTGGGAGGAGGCAAATGGCACTGATAGGCCTTATCCATGGCACTGTGCCATCCAGCTTGCTACCAGCCCTTTTCCTCTGCCCCCCTCTCCCTCAGGAGTAGTACATCTCGCAAACAACCTCCACTTGGTGTCCAGATGGAAAGGTGTCCAGATACAGCCTCACGAGAGAGTCAAGACCATAAGGTTTCAGGCTTGCAGCACCCGTTCCTGTGAGGGGATCCCATGGCAGAAGGCAGACTCAGGCAACACATCAGGTCGGCAGAATTTGGTGTGGCTGCACCCACAGCTCCCAGGGCAGTGGTGAGTGTGTTGGCACAGAGTCAGTGGCTGGAGTGGGGTAAAAGTTACGAAAGTTAATTGGGCAGGAACGGAATCAGCAACCCCTAGCTTAGCTTCCCAGATGAGGAGTGCCAAGTTCTAGCAACCTACTGGCTGCGTACAACAAAGCCAGGTGTTCCTGTTCCGGAGCTACACACATCTGGCTGCTCTGCAGACATTGCTGGGGACATGAGCCTTTGACTGAGCCCAGCCCACCCCTGCCTTCCAGCTGGACTAAGATCCATTCCCAAAATGATCTGGCACCCACAGAACTGAAGGGCTTCTGGGCTTCGGGGAGTAGCTATGGGACAGAGGAGTGGGGAACGGAGCCGCGAGCAGCTGGTCCTGCACAGACCCACCCAGCCCTCCAGACGGCCAAGGCCACGGAACCAGCAGTGCAAAGACGCCTTGGGGCACACAGGTAGCCAGCCTTCCTGCTCAGCTGGCGTTGCTCATCCCAAATTGATCCACAGAGGATGCTGCCCTCTCCTGGGCTCAGTGTGGTTGGCAGAAATTCAGGGAAATTTGGTGAGGCCCAAGACGAGTGCTTTTTTGGGGCTCAAAACGCCACATCGGGGTTCTCAAATGCGGTGATTTCCCATACCTGTCTCAGTGGCCATCCCAGGGGCTCTCCCCGCCGAAAGCCAGGCTGCTGCGTCTGCGGGTGCCCTCTGAGGGCAGCCTGGGGCGGGAGGAGCAGGGCCAAGCGCAAGGGCCGGCCCTGAAGGACAGGGAGATGAGGAGGTGTCTTGTGCCAGTTACCAACTGTGAGATCTGCCAGCATTTCACCTGAATTATTTTCATTAATTAGTTAATTAATTTAACAGCAAAATAAGCTCGCATGCAGTTAATGAAGGGAGCTGTAGCAGGGTCCTGCGCCGCCCCAGCAGCCCGGGCACGGCCCCCATCCCGCCACCTGCGAGTGGGAGCC
>WEIT01023792.1:135157-150186 GCA_013389985.1 Dryoscopus gambensis | reverse complement strand
TCCGCGACCGCCGCGGGACCCCCGCCCTGCCCGCACCGGTGCCACAGCTCCTGTCCAGCCAGTCCCGGAGCTCCCGCGAACCTCGGGCAAGCGGGAGCCCTCTGGAGCCCGCTTCACCCACTTCCCCAGCATGCGGACGCCGGCGGCGATGATCGTGGGGCTGGTGCTGTGCCCCTGCGGGCTCCTGCTGACACTCACGGGCACGCTAGCACCCAACTGGAGGCAGGTGAGCCGCGTACCTGACCAGCCCGTGGACGTCGTCTGGGAGCAGGGCATCTGGGACATATGCAGGGAGCGGCAGAGCACCCATGACCGCCTCTGCGGGCAGGCTGACGAGCTGGGCTACTTTGAGCAGGTGCCCGTGCGAGTGGCCCAAGGGCTGATGCCCTCCTCGCTGGTGCTCACCCTGGTGGGCTTGGTGGTGGCTGCCCTGGGTGTTCGCTGCTGGCAGTCGGAGCCCCGGCACCTGGTGGCCGGCGTGGCAGGGCTGGTGCTGCTTCTCTCTGGGCTGATGAGCCTCGTGCCCAGCTCCTGGTACACCCAGGAGCTGTGGGCACTGCCTGCAGCGCCTGGCAGCACGCTGAGCGTAGGCTACAGCTTGGTACTGAGCTACTTGGGAAGCTGTCTGGAGATCCTGGGGGGGCTGGCCCTCGCCCTCAGCTTCCATCACTGGTGCAAGGAGCGCAGGGCTCCCAAATTGCCCCCCAGCCCTGTGACAGAGGCTGGGCCGTGCTCCAGTAGAGCTTACAGCAATCCCTGGGATGTGCTGGAGGATGAGCGAGATGGACAGCCCTGGAGGAGCAGCCCACCTTGTGACTCTGACTTGTAGCCCCAGCACTGGGACAGCAGTCACCTCCCTGGCATCAAGAGCAGTGCTGGCTCCTGCCCCTACAAGCCATACCCTTCTCCTGGTGCACCTCAGAACAGGCTGAAATCAAGACCAAGGATCTGATTTGAATATTTGCAACTTCCTCAAAAGCCTGCTGTTCTCCAGGATCTACAACTGTGCCAAAGCCATGCTGGATTGAGGACGAGAGGTAGCTCCAGTCCCTCCACGCCACTTTTACCTCATCTTCCTGTACCAAGCACAGCAGCTTGGGCAGAGGCAGCTTCGGTGTTCCCATGTAAGCAACATACAGATCAGAAGCGTGTAACCTTCAGAGCTGGCAGTAGGGGAGGGGAGCACCTGCCTCAAGTCTCTGCTCAACTCAAGACTGTGCGAACAGCAAAATAAATGCAAAGCAGTGGGTTTGTGCTGTGGGATGGTTATGGGCTTTCTGCCAGGCAGGTTGGGCTGAGAGCCAGTGGGCACAGCTCACGCAACTTCCCTGTGCTTTGCCTGAAGCAGGGAGGAAAGGTCTGTAAAAGGGCACAGCTAGCTTTTATAGCACTTTCCCAAAGGACTTTTCCCCCATGGTCAGAATCAGCTCTAGAAGAGATTTCTCCTTCCTTGAGCACAGCCACTTCAGGGCAGAGTGGAGGGGGGAGGAAGATCACAGAGAAAAAAATAGAATATATTTCCCCTTTCAAAATTAGCTAGGTGTGAGGTGGTAAAACTGGTCTCACTGGTTTGTAAGGGACACTCAGGAGGTCAGAACTGCACTATAAAATCCTTCTCAGCTCCCTGCTTAACAACGTAAGAGCCAAGCCAGCTTCCTTGAAGAGTTATTTGGCCAACTTCTTATACCAGGTGAGCCCAAATCACCCTGGTCAAGCTAAGCCTTGCTGCAGAGGGACAGTAGCTCAAGGGACAGTCACAGAGAGGGTGTTGGGATTGGAGACTTCCTGATAAACATCGCAAAAGTTTTTTGTCTGGATTCTTATGTTCCCTAGGTCTTAGACATCTAGAAAGAGCAAACCAACCTCCCCTCCCTGGCCTGCACACAAACCACAATGGCACAAGGGATGCTGCACAACGTTCCTTTATGAAAATACGGTGTTGATTTGAGATGGTCCTTTCCTCAACAGGGCTGGCAGCTCCTGCAGAAATCACAGATGGGTGTATCAGGGGCGAGTCTGACCCAGTCTCTCTAAGCCCACCCCACACCTTAGCACAGGGGCTCCAGCCACAGGCAGAGTGGGACAGCCCTGTCAGACTCTCTAGGCACCCCAGTTCTCGCCCCTCTCCTTCAGCAGGAGGGCAGAGCTTGCCTCAGGAGTGGGCACCATGCCAGCACGGCACCCTGGGGCACTGCAGGGTGGCAGAGGGGTCTGCAGCAGGGCCTGCTCCAGATGCTACTCACCTCTTTCCCTTCATAAGCTTCATTCACAAATGTATCACTCTTGGGGGGAAGCTCTTCCTCCTCCTCCTCATCCTCTTCCTCAGGGTCACTTTCACGGTGGTACAAGGTCAGCACCCGAGTGGAAGCAGTGCTTGAGGTCCTGGAGAGGGAAAAATGTACACCAAGAATGGCATGGCCATCTACTAGAGATGGGGCAGATCCCAAAGTCCTGCCACAACCCCTGGTAAAAGCCTGCTGGGGTGACTGGAGCTTTCCATATAGCCCAGGAGTGCATCAGGACTCCACACTGTTCCTGGGCAAGGAGACCCTGTCCCTCTCTATTCCCAGTTGCACCTGGCCCAGCCCAGCCCCAGGGCTCACCTCCTCCTCCTGTCCCGCCTCCGCATGTAGGCCAGGGCCCCCACAGCAGCAGCAGCGAGCAGCAGGAGCACGGCCACCCCCAGGGCAATGGGTCCTGCGAGGGGCTGCACCTCGGCCTCCTCGCAGTAGTCACCACGATAGCCCAGGGCACAGTGGCACGTCACTCGGCCAGCCTCGATGGCGCAGTCCCCGCGCAGGTTGCATGTCTCGCTGCTGCAGGGCACAGCCCCCAGCACCTCCTCTGTGCTCGGGGGTACCACGAAGGGCTCTCCATGCTCCTGGGGGCCAGGGGCTGCCGACAGGCTGGGGCTGGGCTGCTGAGGCTGGGGTGCGGCTATGGATGAGACTGGTTTCTGTTCTTCTGCATGGGACATTCCTGATGGTGCCACTGCAGGGACCTGTGCCCCCACCTTCACTGAGGCGCCTGGAGGGATGTGCATAGATCAGCAGAGATGCAGGTACAACCCCGTTCCCAAACTGGGGGAGACCGGGCAGGCTGCCCTGTGCCCAGGACCCCAGCACGCCCTGGCTGTGGGCAGGCACTCACAGTCAGACTCATCGGAGCCGTCGGCACAGTCAGGGCGCCCATCACAGACCTGCTCTCTGGAAATGCAGCTCTGGAGGTCGGGGCAGGCCTGGAGCGGGGCCGGGCAAGGCGGTGCCAGTGCACACGCTGCCCCACGCACCAGGTGGTACCCGGGAGAGCAGCGGCACTGCCGCCCTGCAGGGTTGGGCAGGCAGAGCTGGGCACAGCCCCCATTGCTCTTTGCACAGCCATTGGTGCCTGCCAAAACAGCACTGGTTGGCATGGCCACCACAAGGCACAACTGAACCCCACAGATGTCCTGGGCTGTGGCAGTCCCAGACCCACCTTCCTGTGAGAACTGGCTGTAAATCCTCATGGCTACCAACTCCTGCTCCATCGGGAACCACCAGTTCTCAGCCTGCTCCAGCCGGCTGTGCCAGATCTTGCTGGAGCCTGGAGACACACGGGGTCAGCATTGCTCCACCTCCTCCCACAAGGGTGCCTGAGATGGGAGGTGGGGGTCCCCTAGCTTGCCCTTCACCCCACAGAGGGCTGAGCCTGCACCCCAGAGGGACGGGCAGAACCCTGTGTCCTAGTGCAGTAGGAGGAGCTGGACAAAGCACAGCGAACACACCTACCATTGGTTGAGGTCGTGCTCCAGAGCAGAAAGCCTTCTCCTATGGCAAAATGTGAGAGACCATGCAGCCCTTCCCGCACCACCCGGAAGCGGGATCCATCCAGCTCAACACTGCTGATGGTACCTCTCTCTGCAGGGCACAGATGGAGAGGCTTCAGTGTGGAGACAGAGAGGGCTCCGGGCTGCCCCTCACGGCTGTGCCAGGCTCTGCTTTGCAGACCTAGTGCCTGCACCATTGCTACCCCCAGCAGTGCCCCGGCTCAGCCCTCACTCACCGTGGTCTGCCCAGTACAGCCTGGTGCCAGCATCCCCAAAGGCAAGGCCACTGGGAGCCCGGGCTCTCCTCCAGACCGCTCTGCGGCCAGTGCCGTCCATGGCCGCACACTCCAGCACGGCACCACGCCCATGACTGCCAGCTGCTGTGACAAAGCACATGGTGGAAGCACGAGGGCACAGTGCCAGCCAGGCAGCGCCCTGCAGCCCCTCACTGAGTACTGCCAGGGCCCACCGCCCCCTCGGAGCTGCCACATGGATGCTGGGCGGCTGCCCCCTGATCCAGTAAAGGTTCCCACTCAGCCAGTCCAAGGCCAGGGATGTCACCGTGCCCTCCACAGCTACTGCCTTCTTCCAGGACAGCCGTCCCCAGTCCTTCAGGCGCAGCAGTCCGATGGAATTGCTTCCCACCTCTGCAAAGTACAAACTCTTGTCTTTCACTGCATAGTCGACGGCTGTTAGGCGGCTCACCTTGGCCAAGGGCAGGGCCCGGTGTGGGGGAAGCCCTTGGGATCCAGCTGTTGTAGGCAAGTCCTTCAGGTAGACCTGGAGGGAGGCAGCACTAAGATGGGGACCCCTCTTTCCCGACAGCAGCGAGAACAGCAGCCCACAGGGCTGGCTCCAGAGGATGGTACCTGTGCCACAGCTGCCGGTGACACCAGGAGGGCAAAGGCTGAATCGCGGACAGGCAGGCAGGTGGTCTCGTTGGCGGCCAGCATCAGCCTGGTAGGGCAGCGGCACTGCCCAGTGTGCCTGGCGCTCAGCAGGCACAGGTGGGAGCAGCCACGTGTCTCACATGGGTTGGGGGCTGTGGGGCGCAGGGCCGGGTGCATCACCTGCGGGACAGCAGGCTCAGGCTCAGCTCCATCAGCACCCGCTGGCAGAGCTGAGCACCACTGACACCACACCATGCTCCCAAGGCCCAGACACAGCCCAGCTCGGAACAGGATGGTGAGTCAGAGATGTTCCAAGAGGACCAGAGACACCTGGCCACAGAGACTGCTGCCCAAGGACCACTGGGATGGGGGTACAGCTCCCGGTGCCTCTGCACTCAGAGGACAACAGGGCTGTGCAGGATGGGTGATCAGCAGAGCTGGCACAGCACGGTTTGGGGCTCCCCAAGTAGGTACCTGGAGGCCATGGGGCTGCCCATGCCCTTTGAGCAGCACAGTCCTGTTCTTGCCGCTGGCCTTGTCCACCTGCTGCACGGACCACGTCTTCCGCTCCGACCAGTAGAGCTGCCCCTCGCACACAGCTGCTGCAAAGGGGCTCCGGACCCAGTGCAGCTTCAGAACCTGTAAGAGAGGCCGTCAGTGCCCACCCCAGTCCCCATCAGAGCCCCCTCACCAGTGCCCCACCACACCTTCACACCGCTGCCATCCAGATGTGCAGAACCAACACTGCCCAGCTTCTCATCCAGCCAGAAGATCCTCTGGGTGGGGAGGTCAAGGGCCAGTGCTGTGGGCCAACCCAGTCCCTGGGCCAGCAGCACATGCCGCCTGCTCCCATCCATACTGGCCTCCATCAGCCGTGCATGGCTCCCCACCTCTGACCAGTACATCAGCCTAGTGGGAAGAGAGGTGCAGGCCTATGGACCTGACACAGCATCATCAAAGCACCAAGACAGCCCAGAAAAGCAGCCTTGAGCTTCCCATCCCATCATGGATATACTGAAAGCTCCATGTAGGGCAGGGGCAGGTGTCTGGGCTCTTCTGTCACACAGTCCGACAGCACCAGGTGAGGCCATCCCACCTCTTCCCCAGCCTCTCACCTGCCTCCATGGAGGAAAACGGGGCAGGGCAGGGATGGCAAGGAGGTCCCCATATCCCCTTGTCCCAGACTTACCCTGCCAGAGGCTGGAGCACCAGAGAGTGGGGCTGGTCCAGGTCTCCATCCATCACCACAGTGTACTCTGGTACCCCTTGCCAGGCAGCCCCCAAGCGAGTGGCCAGCACCTGCCCTGCTGCCCCATCTGTCCAGTACAGGTTCCTCCCAAGCCAGTCCACTGCTATACAGTCTGATCTCACACCTGAAATGCATTCAAGAGGCATCACCTGTGTGGGATGACAGCTTCATGGCCCTTTGGCATAGTGCTCCCAGCCCAGGTTCCCTCCATCCCAGCAGCTCTGGCTCCTCCCAACCTTGCTCCCACTAGCACTTCTCCACATAAGGGATCACAGCTTGGCACTCCACTGCAGCCTGGAGACAGCACAGGGACAGAGGCCAGCCCTGATAGCCCCATGTTGTCACAGCCCACCTTTCACCAGTGTGCCTTTCTTTCCCGAGTTGAGGTCCTGCCAGCGGATGCTCTCTGTGGCCAGGTCCATCCAGAAGACTTTCCTCTCCACCAAGTCATAGTCGAGTGAGAAGACAACACGATCCTTGTCAGTGGCCAGCACCACCTCCTCATGCCCACTCCGCAGGCCATAGGACAACACCTCAGACTGCACGGCCACCAGCAACTTGGGTTCTGGTCCTGGGGCAACACAGAGCCAGAGACTCTGCTCAGCACTAGTGGTCCCATGGTCCCAGCACATGCACGCAAGGAACGCAGCACTCGCAGGCATTGGAGCTGGAACTCAGCCCTACCACACAGGATGTTCTTAGATAGTGCAGATGGATTTTCTGACCAGCCATGGGCTGGCAAACAGCAGCTCACAGCTGAGTGGGGCCTGGGAGGCAACATGGCAGAGGGGACAGGGCCATTCACAGGACTACAAGGTTCTCCATGGGCAGCAGACACAGGGGCACAAGAACCCACCAGCCCCTGGTGTACCTTAGAGGGCCAGGGATCCTCAGTGCTGCTTAGCCACCCCAGGACTTACCAGTGAGTTTGCAGATGTGGCCATCAGGCTCCAGCAGGTAGCCGGGGAGACAGCCACAGCTGTAGGACCCTGGGGCATTGAGGCATGTCTGGCTGCAGGCTCCCTTGCCCCACTCAGTGCACTCGTCTATGTCCATGCAGGACAGACCATCCTCAGCAAGCCGATAGCCTGGGCCACACCAGCACCGCTGTGGGGAAAGGGACCATCAGCTGCCCACCCTGGGGACACGAGGCTCCCTTCTGCAGCCGGACCAGGGCATCATGGCATGGCAAGCCCCTGCCCCAGGGCTGCTGGCACTCACAGGGCCCTGGGGCGAGGGGTAGCAGAGATGAGTGCAGGACCGCTGGCAGGGCACAGAGCAGTTTCCCCCCTCGTCTGAGCCATCCGCGCAGTCCTGCTGGCCGTTGCACACCAGGGATGCATTCAGGCAGGACCCCAGCCCACAGGGGTACTCGTGACTCTGGCAGGGAGCAGGCTGGCCTGCAGGGACATGTGGGGAAGGCTGCCCTGAGCCTCTTCCACCAGCTCCTTTTGCTCATCTGGGGCAGGTTTAGCTGCTCCCAGAGCTCACTGCAGCCACATCCAGAGCTGTGCCAGTAGCCTGGCTTCAGGCTATATGAATCCAAAGGCCACTGGCCCCTGCAGGGAGAACCGCTACTCAGGACCTGGAGCCACCACAGATGCTGGGAATAGGCAGCCAGCATACAGGGCCCTTCACCTCAGCACAGACACATACCCATCTCCCTCTGTGCTGGGCACCCACCAGCCACCCCTGGATGAGACAGAGGGGATAAAATCAGGGTGTTGCTCACAGCTAGCCTCGTCACTGCCGTCTGTGCAGTCAGTCTCTCCATCACAGCGCCAGACATCAGGGATGCACTCACGGCCACGGGAGCAGCCCCACTCCCGGTCTCCACACAGCCCTTCCTCCCAAGGACAGCCCTGCAAGGCAGAGGGTGAAAAAGGCTACCAGCCCTCCTGGGCATGAGTGGGGACAGGCTGTGTCCCCACTGCTCCACTCACCTGCTCGTCTGAGCCATCCCTGCAGTCAGCAGCACCATCACAGCGCCAGGCTTCTGGCAGACACTCCCCGCTGTGGGAACACGTCAGCTCACCCTCACGGCAGAGCAGCGGCCGGGGCATGGCGCAGCCCTCCTCATCCGAGCTGTCCTGGCAGTCGTGGTCACCATCGCAGTGCAGGGCCAGGGCTATGCACTGCCCACTCCGACAGGCAAACTCAGCTGGACCACACTCCTTCAGCACTGTGGGCAAAGGCCGGAGCTGAGCGAGGGCACTGTCCCCATCCTCTCAGCAGGTTGCCCTGAGCAGTGCCTGCTCCTGGACCCTCAAGAAACCTGGTGCATCCACCTGTGGGGCAAGCAACCCCAGAGGCCCGTCCCATCCAGCTCCAGGGTCTCACCACAGTCCTGCTCATCGGTGTGGTCCAGGCAGTCAGCATGGCCATCACACAGCCAGCTTTTGGGGATGCAGCGGGTGGCAGCATCGCAGCGCAGGGCACACTCCTGCGTGGGGGTCCAGCAGCCCATCTCATCCGAGCCGTCGGGGCACTGTGGCACCCCATCGCAGCGCTCTCCCGCCCTGACGCACACGGCTCCGCTCGCACAGTGGAAGGCCTCTGGGGAGACAAGGGGCTTTGCACTGCCTGCAGAAGGCAGCCAGGGTGCCCAGACCTGTGCTAGCCCTCCAGTGACCTAGAGAGGCCCCACAAGTGACAGGGCTTGGTCCCTCCTAGACAGTGCATCTCCTGCAGCCTAAGTCCTGAGCAAGGCAATAGTGGCAGTCTCAACTCAGCCACATCTACGTCACTACGGGCAGTGAGACCAACACTGTCCTTTTCCAATAGCACCTTGAGCCCAGTGCCAAGCTCAGAAGGAACCAGTGTGTCACATCACAAGCATCAGAGCCCAGGACACAGACTTTACCAGGACCATGTCCCAAAAACCCCACCAGGAAGCAGCCAGAAGCTCTAGCACAGGGTGAGACAGCTTCACAGGGGACAGAAAAATGGCTCCTACCTGGGGTGTTGCAGAGCTGGGCGCACCCATCCTCATCAGAGCCATCTGCACAGTCCTTCTCCCCATCACACAGGTACTCCTGGGCCACGCACCCAGTGCCATCGTGGCAGAGCACATGCGTGCGAGAACAGGACAGATGGAGAACTGGGGTCAGGGGGTGTGCCGAGCTGGACCGGAGGGGTGGGGTAGGTGTCACTACCCGTGCAGAACTGCTTGAGCGTGGGGTGGTAGTGGTTGGCCGTGGGGCAGTGATCTTAGTTGTAAAAGACCGAGTGGTGGTGGTGCTGGTGCTGGTGGTGGCTGGCTGCACAGTGGTAGGCTTGGTGGGTGTGGTCCGGGCAGGGGTTGGTGCAGGGGTGGTCTTCTTTGATGTGGACTGTGTGGTGGTGGTTTGCGATGTGGTAGCCTTGCTGGTTGGTGCAGGAGTAGTGGTGAGTGCAGTGGTGGTCTGGCTTGGCGGTGCTGTTGTGGTGGAGGTGGTAGGCTGAGCAGCAGTGGTGCTTGTGGTTGTCCTCATAGTGGTGGTCACAGGCGGAGCGAGTGGCACAGCAGACCCTTTGCTTGGTGGCACTGGCAGAGGATTTGGGATTTGTTGGGGCCATGCCCTCCCCACACTCCAGGCACCTCCCAGAGCACCCCGCACATGGCCACCAGTAGCCAGGCACCCTGCCCCAGCTCAGAGAAGCATAGGCTACCCAGCCCCAATCAGGTAAAGCAGCAGTGCCAGGCACAAAGCCACAGCCACTCTTACCAGCCTGCAGCTCTGAGCCCACGAAGGCCACCACTCCCTGCACGCCTGCTGCTGGCATGGACAGCACAAGGGCCAGCGTCCTCCGGTCCCACAGCAGCAGAGCTGTCCCATTTGCTGACACCAGGTATGGCTCGAAGGCGGCCACAAGGCCATGGGGCCAGTTGGGTGCCAGGGTCACTGCTTGCCGCTTGGTCAGACTCAGTGCCTGCAGGCCTGCAAGGTAGAGGCATGGTAGGACCTGGAGCCTGCCTGCACCCCTCATGGCCCACCCTGTGCCCCACAATGCCCAGCTATGGCAGGGACCTCATGGCTGAGACCAGGGAGTCAGCCACAGGACAGTCTGTCCCATGAGCATTCCACTACCCAGGCAGGGACCTGCTGCATGTAGGGCATGGCTGATCACTCCTGCCTACATCCACCACCTCCGCTCCCTGCTCCAGATACCTCCAGGGCTCACCCAGGTCTGAGCTCCAGAGCACACTGAAGGCTTGGCTATCCATGGCTGCAGGCAGGTCTCCAGGCCACGTCTCATTCCAGGCATCCCAGGGAGCACTCCCTGCCAGGCTCAGCTGCTGCAGGGGCTGCCCGCGGGCCAGCCAGTACAGAGCACCACGCTGCCAGTCCAAGAAGAGGTGTTGGATGCTGCTGCGAGCACGGTGCAGGATGCGCGGGGACATGTCAGATGTCTGGATCACGCCGATGTCCCTCCGGTTACACGCGAGCCAGTACAGGTCCCCCGAGCGGATGTCCACACGGGCAGAGCACACTTGGCAAGAGCGGGCAGGCAAGGAGTTATGAGGCTGTCCCACCTGCGCCTCTGCCTATGTGCCCCTAGACCCTAAACCCAGGGCACAGCTGCCCACTGCCTTGACATGGCCTCACTGTGGGCACCACCAGACCACTGTGCTCTGCACCCAGGAGATCCTCAGGCCTCAGGGAGCATCAGAAAGGGGAGTGTGCCCTCTATCCCCCCTATAGAGCCTCACCTGGCAGCCCAGTCACAATGGCCTCTCTCCTGCCAGGGTGGCCCATGACACGCAGCAGAGTCCCACGGTCATCTGTCCCATAGAGCACTGACCTCTGCCAGTCCACATCTTGCAGATGGAGGGGCTCTTGCCATTCCTGCACCTGTTTGGTGTGTGCTCCAGGGCCCACATGCACCAGGGAGATGGCCTTTCGTGATGCATACACAATGGACAGCTCTGCAGTGCATAAGGGCATTGTATGAGCACAGCCCCAGGGACACAGGACAGAGTCACCAGCATGAACCAAGACAGAAATGTCACAGCTCTTGTGTATGCTGGGAACTTCATCCCACCAAAGCCACAGCCCCTTATGGCCCTCCTCCAACTCCCACACGGATGTATACCACCCCAGAGAGCCAGACCCTGCTCACCTGCACACTTCCCTGAGGGCAGGAGGAAGAGGCCCTCTGGACATGCACACTTGTAGCCCCGAGGGTGCACAGGGGACAGAAGGCAAAGGTGACTGCACAGGCCTGGAGCACATGCAGCAGTGTCCCCTGGGAGCAAGAGGATGTTAAAAGCTCAGGCAGTCATGACCCCAGTATCTCTCCTTACCCCAAAAAAACCACAGACTGTCCTGGGTCTGGATAGGGGCTGGAGGCAGGGTAACATGTCTCATGAGTTAAGAGGGCTCAGCTCTACCCAAAGACATGGGCCTTAGCAGCTTTCCTACAGTTTTATGGGTCCCCTCTGTATCAACCTCAGAACCCGTCATCACAGGACCAGGCAAACCACTGGTCAGGACCTGGTGAGCTCTAGGACCCAGTGAGCCTTCCCTAGGCACTCAGAGATGTAGAGGGGTTTGCTGCCATGCTGCCAGCCCTGCAGCAGTGCAGCACCTGCAGGGTACTCACGGGGAGGCTGCTGCAGTGCGTGCAGCACAGTGAAAGCTGAGATAGAGGCACGGAGCAGCACTGCGTGCTCCTGGGGAGAGGCCCAGGTGGCTGACACCAGCTCTGTGCCATCGGTCCAGAAGAACCGGCTCTCAAACACGGCCAGGCCCAGAGGCTCCGTATGGCTCCGCAAAACAGCGTGGAAGGAGTGGCGCGCGCTGCCATCTACCCGCAGCGTCTCGATGGACTGGGGACAAGGCAAGGCACAGTGGCCATGTGGCATCCCCACACCCCGACGCTTCTCCTCCCAGCCCAGGAATGTATGCCAGATCGAGGCACCATTCCCTGCTCCCTCCCATGCTTTGGCCATGGACACAGGGGAACCAGGGCCACCCTCCCAACTCCCACCTCATCATCTCCCTGGGGGGAAGAGAGCCCTGCTGCCCCTCATCCCTACCTCCTTGTACTCGCTGATCCAGTACAGCCTGCCAGCCACATGGTCCAGGCTCAGCCCCACAGGCTCCTCCATGGACACAATTGTGAGCTCCTGCCGGTTTGAGCCATCCATGCCGGCTGCAGCAATGACTGTTCGGCCCCTCTGTCCACGGTTGACCCAGTACAGAGACCTGGGGGCAGGCACTAAGCACCCACTTCACAGTATAATACTAGTGCTGCCATAGCCCCACAGCAGGCATGACATGGTCAGCACCAGCATCGCGATCCCAGGAGCCTGGGCCGACCCTGGCTCATTCACTGCTCACCTTGCAGCTGGATGTACTGTCAGCTGCTCTGGTGCAATGTCCTTCCCCAGCACTGTCACATAACCCCGGCCATCGCCCAGCCCAGCACAGATGGCTGGAGGATGGCTGCTGGCCCAGTACAGCTGCCCTGTGAACCAGTCCACGGAGATGCTGTTCACCTCTCTGGCATCTGTAGAGACAGAGCAGTTTTAAGACACACCTGCTCCAGGCTGTGAGGCAAACCCAGGCTGCCCCTTCCTCTCTACAGGAAAAGCAGTACTTGGGTGGCAGGCCAGCTCTCAGCACCCATCTCAGCCCTGCTACAGCACCCAACACGCTTGGTCCTCCTCACCTGCATAGAGGGGCTTTGTGCCTTTCCCTGGGTGGTGAACACGGAGCTCTCCATCCTCTGTCAGCCAGTAGTAGGTTTCTCGGAGCAGGTCATACACCAGGGCTCGGGGTTCAGTCTCAGTGGAGAGCAGGGGCCGGTAGGCTTGGGTCCGTACATCCAGAAGGGCCAGGTCCTGCCCCACGGCCACCAGGATCTGTGTTGCATTGTCTGCCAGGGTGAGAGGAAAGTCGTTCGTTGACCAAGGACACGGCCAGCTCGGGGCACTGCCCCGCCCCTCAGCCAGCCTGGGCTCCCCTCCTCCCCCTACCTGCCACTTCGCAGGCGGTGCCATGCCGCAGGGTGTAGCCCTGGAGACAGGCGCAGCTGAAAGTGCCCGGGGTGTTGCTGCACAGCTGGCTGCAGGGGCTGTACTCCAGGGAGCACTCGTCCACATCTGCATGGATAGGTGAGGTCAGCAGCCTGCCATGGAGCTGCCCCAGTCAGCATTGCCACTGCTCCCCTGGGACTACAGGCAGGCTCTCTAGATACCAGAACACAGGCCTCAGCCCCAAAATGCACCAGCTGCTGCTGGGACATGATCTAGACACAATCTTTATGGGACCAGCTGTGACACAGAGGCAGGAACAGGGCAGAGGCAGGTGCTCCCCCAGGAGCTCCGTGGAGATGCTGCTGTCAGTGGCCAAGGGCACACATGACCGAAGCACACGCACCCTGACCTCCCCTTACCAGCACAGCTTTGCCCATCTGCCTGCAGCACCCAGCCATCCCCGCAGGAGCACTGCACTCCCCAGTGCGTGTCAGCACACGTCTCTGCACAGCCCCCGTTGCGTACAAAGCAGCTCCGACCTGTGGGGACACAGCAAAGGGTGACATGAGGCAGGACAGCCCCGTGGCTCCCCTCCCCCTGGCCCAACCCAGATGGGCAGCAGGCAGCAGCTGCATGTAACTCACCACATGTGCTGGGCTCATCGGTGCCATCCAGGCAGTCATCCTTGTCATCGCACATCAGGGACTCCAGGATACACTTGCCCTCGTCGCACCGCACCATGCCAGGCGTACAGGGGGCTATGGCAAACACAGCTCATGTCAGCAGGGCAGACCAGTACCCTGGGCACAGGGGAAACCACAGGTCCCAGACTCTTGGGGAGGCCCCGCAAAGCATCAACAGCTTCCTGGGAAGCTTGTCACCATCCCAAGGGAAGCTGGGGCCCAGGAAGACAAAGTGCTCCCTAATTGACACATGGCCCAGACAGGTCTCACCCTACAGAGGAGCATCCAGTGTTCTTGCTTACCGCAGACATCTTCATCTGAGGAATCACCGCAGTCATCAATCCCATTGCACTTCCACTCAGCCATGATACACACCCTGTTCCTGCACTGCCACTGCCCAGGCAGACAGGGCTGCTGGGGACACCCCTCCTCATCCCAGCCATCTTCACAGTCTTGGTGCCGATCGCACAGCTCCCAGTGCGGGATGCAGTGGTGGGTGCCAGGACACTGCACCTTCTTAGTCCCGCACACTGAGGAAACAGCACAGCGCTCACCAGCCTGCCCTGCACCCCCGGCCGCCCCCACTCAGCGCCCCCAGCAGAGAGTACATACCACAGTCCTGCTCATCAGAGCCATCCAGGCAGTCAGCGGCACCATCGCAACGCCAGCTGCTAGAAACACACCGGCCATCGTCACACTGCCAGACATGGGGGTCCCCACCACAGGCAACATCTGCAGGGACAGCACACAGTCACTGGGACCTAGTGCTGTGGCAGAACAACAGGGGTCCACTTCATCCTGGCATGGGACAGGTGCTGGCAGTGCCCAAGGAGCATAGGTTCCAGGATGTGCTTTCATGCCACAGATATTCCCAAGGATCTCTGGGGCACATATATCCTTGCAGGATGCCAGACAGGCAGAGCCAGCAAAGACTCAGGTGCCTCTGGCCTGTCCTGCCCCATCAGTCCTTAGAGAACCAGGGCCCCTTGATGCCCATGCAGCACAGCCCCCCAGACCACTCCCCGCCAGCGGATGGGTGCCAGTGTTCCCCCCCACTCACCGCACTGCTCGTCCGTGCCGTCAGGACACTGCTGCTCGCCATCGCAGAGCCAGGGAACGGGGATGCAGCCGGCAGCGCAGGCGGCCTGGCGTGAGGCTGCACACGTGGGGCTGGCGGCCACTGCGGGCAAGAGGGAGCCGGGCCCGGGATCAGGCGGGGCGGCCGCACCGGGTATCCACCTGCACAGCCCCCCTGCAGCTCCCCGCCTGGGGGTCCCAGCATAGCCCAGCGCGGGGAGGGACCGGTCCCATCCAGGGGCACCCCTGGATCTCCTCTGGGGCTACAGGGAGAACTACTCCCCTCGTCCCCGCTCAGGGAAGGCAGGGATCCCCCCAAGCCCGCTAGGCAGCCGTATCGGGCCCCTCGGTGCGCAGGGGT
>WEIT01023792.1:110515-134676 GCA_013389985.1 Dryoscopus gambensis | reverse complement strand
GGGGTTGTTGTGAAAGCCGGCCGTGAGAACCGGGCCCGCAGCACCTGCGCCGGGCGTGGGAAGGCAGCGGCAGCCTTGAACGCGGGAGCACCCCCCGAAAACAGGGGGCTGCGCGCACTCCCCGGCCGGCCGGCCTCGACCTTGAGCGCTGTGAAAGAGCCGCTGGAGCACAACAAGGAGAGGGAGAGCAGCGGCCGAGGGAGGAAAACAGCCCAGCGAGAGGATAAGGCACCTGCCACTGCCTGGGAAAGGAGCATCATCCACCAGGCAAAGCGGGGGAATCGCCCAAGCCGCGGATATGGCCCCGGGGCACGGGAGTTTGCATACCTCTTGCTACACACTGGGGGAAACTGCCGGTGTCCTGCCCCTCCATCCCTTTTGGCTTGTGTCCCGGCCAGCTGCGTGTGGTGGCGTGAGTGTCTATCCACTCCCAAGACTGGTCTGTACTCCAAGCACATCCATGGCCTGTGGGTGCTGTGCACTCATCCTCTCCAGTCTCCACATCAAACCACCCTGCATGAGAGCTGAGTCTAGAAAGTTGCTGCAGTAGGTACACACTTACTAGCACCACTGTCTTTCTGTGAGATGTTCTGGCCTGTACATGTTTTCTGGCTTGCTCAGAAAGGGAAGGCTCCAGGATGATGTCCTGCATGCCACAGAAAAGATGGTACCAGCCACAGGGCTGGCACAGGTAGGGCTCTGACACAGCCAAGTCAGCTGGAAGCTCAGGGCAGAGACACCCTCAGGCAGATGGAAAGACCAGGGTGTTGCACAGCTCTGGGTAAGGAGACATTTGTCCCGAGGTGTGGTGTCCACACCCTGTCTCTCTGGGCAGCATCCCAGTAGCTTTGGGCAGTTGACTTCCTCAGGCACTCCCCAGGGAACCCAAGTGTGCAGATTCCAGGGATGATGAGCACCCTTATGGCAGGAACATCAGGCAAAGTTGGGGAAGAGAGTAGAAAGGACAGAGCAGTATCCAGGCAACCCCAAGACTATCCAGAAAGCTCCCATGCCCTCCTCACATCTATAAGGCCAATGCTGAGATTTGTGTTAGGGCCCTGGGGATCTGCCCTGTACCCCAGGCCTGACACCCCACAGTGTACCCACACCACCAAAGCCGTAACTCCTCACACCGGTTGGCTGGGAAGGGCAAGTGGCAGCAGAGGGACTGTGAAAAAGGGTCCAGAAGTTAGTGGGTGCAGTAGAAATGCCCAGTGCACCTCAGCATTGGCTTGGTAAGCTGGAGCAGCAGTGAGAGAGAGGACACCTGGTGTGTCCAGCCTCTTAAAATGCAGGAGATTTTTTTTTTGAAGTGTGATTTAAAGTCAAAATATTTGAAAGACATGTGTAGAGGTAAAAGAACATACAGGTATATGTATAGACAATAGCCCAACGTACATAATTATATTTATATGTGCCTACAGTGACTTCTGCTCTACGAGGTACTGGTTGGTTTTTACCCGGACTTCTGAAGAGATTTTTTTGATATTTTCTGTTTTTACTTTACAGTTCTGTCAGTAGGGAAGTCTATTTTTCTCACTGACATTTAGGTTCTCCCTTCCCTGCCTCCAAAATCTAAGGGGGGCTTGATGATAGGAGAAGGCTGGCACCAAAATGAGAGGGAGCAAATCTGTGCTCATGTGAACAGCAGCAGGAAAAATGCTGTAAGAGTCCAGCACCATGTCCCAATAACACCTTTAACTATTCAGAGTACAGCAAAGCCTTTTCTTTTTTCAAATATCCAAAGGCAGTTTCACATTAAATAGTGTGATTGATTTTATATTGTTCATAGAAAATTACATTTATCCTTTCTGCTCTATGATTGATCACATTCTCTTCTTATTATTGGTGTATTCCTGTTCCTTTCCAGTAACTTTTAAGCACCTTTTTCCTAAAGATAAGGGACATACTGTTTAAAAAAAAATTCTGTGGGACACTCTGCCTCCCATCAGTTATCAAGCTTCTGCAATCTTGTTTCCATAAAGAAAGGACAGCCCTGCTTGCCTCTGTGCTGTGTGGCCTGACTGTGATCAAATTTAAACTGTCTGCAATCTGTTGACTAAAATTTGTGCCAGTGGGAAAACTGGATTTCATAAAATACCTATTTCTTCCTAGGGAATCACCTCATTTAATGGTTAAATTTAAAAAAAAAAAAAAGGAAGAAATAAAGAAAAAAAAAAAAAGAGAGAGAGAGCATTACAGACTTTTTCAGAAACAGAAGCTTTTTCCACGTAACAAAAACCCTTTTTCAATCCTGTGCCCCCAAGAACTACAACTCCTATTTCAGGGTCTGGCTCACAGCCACACTGACAGCAACACTTCCATGAGACTTGCAGAGTGGCGCCCTGGTCTGGTGCCCAGACTCCCTGACATATCAGGTAATCTCAGTAACTCTGCCCTGGGACAGCCTTGCAAAGTGAGTGACAGAGGCTCTGCCAGAGGGCTAGGAAATGGCTGGAGACATTGTCTTTCATTTGCCATTTTCCTACTTTGCTGTCGTAGCAGCACTGCCTTTCTTTTGCTTAAATGTCCCTCCAACCCATCCCCTTGCGGCCAGCTCAGTGCCCAGCAAAAGCAAACGGGGTGGTGGCAGCACCTGCCTCGGGGGGGTATTTCAATGAGCAACAGAGTGGTCTCACAAGTGGCACCTCCAGCCTCCAAGCGCCTCAGCACAGGCAGGAGGAGCACCAACACTGAGACCTGTGGGTGGGTAAATCCTCCCATGTCCCAAAGGCCAAATAGCCTTGAAAAATTCAAGTTTACAAACCTAAGGCACTACTGGGGAGAACTGGGAAATATTAAGACCTGCTGTGATACGGCCTGGCAAGATGCTTAAGGAAACAGTGTTGTTTACCACAGTATTATTTCCCTTGCTTAAAACGGGTTTGAAAGGAACAACATCCAGGCCATTTGGAGGACTAATTTTATGAATACACTAAGGAAACAATTTCTTGTTCTCAGCACTAACAAGAGCTACACTGCTTTCAGCACCCTAGGCAGGATGGAAACTTGATGTGTTTGCCTTCATGCTTTTTATTTCAGAACACAACCAGGGAAGAAGATCTTTTTCAAAAGCAAGTGAATTATCAGCATAAGGAAATTGAGACAGTTTTGAGCTTTCATTGATTTAGGGAAATAAAGCCACAAGGTACTGTCTACTGCTCTGAAAGGTTCCAAAAATGTTTGCTGCTTTTCAAAAAAACCGCTAGGCTTGTGATTATATCTCCCCCATATCCTTGTCATCTTACTGTTCCCCAGCCGGCTGAGAATTAACTGTGAGATCTGCGGAAGATGGAGAAAGAAATCACGACCTCCACTTAGAGATGCCACAGTTCCCTCACCGTCTCCCGTCCGGGCTTCATCCATCAGGATCCGCCTGTGGTGCCTCTCCACGCCGCCACTGGGGAGCAGCAGAAGGCTGCAGGAAGGTCCTGCCTTGTTCTGCTCTCCCAGGCTCTGTGAGTTACCCACGAGTCCTGGAGGGAATGGAGAAGGAAATCAGGACGTCCACCTGCAGAAGCCATAGCCCATGCTCAGCCTAACAGCAGCCCTTGTCGCACATCCCAGCTTTCAGCCTCACAGCTTGTCACCACACCCTGCCCAAAGCTTCCCTGCACCCTCGCACCTTGCCTCACCTTGGGAGGTGGCACAAGGTGATACAGTTCTGTATCACTGTGATACAGGTGCTGCGAGAACGCCAAGCCCAGGTTTAGCCCAGGACAGGATGATGGGGTCAAGTCTCCTTGCCTGCGTAGCTCTGACCTGGCTCTGGGGTTCTGATCCTTCCACACTGGGAGCAGGAAGGCAAAATCACTGCCAGCCTGCACCAGCAAGGCAGAAGCATCTCCCCAGGACTGCAGGCATACAGGGCTCTGTGAGATAGCTGTGCTAGGAGGACACGAGGGGCCTGCCACTTGGTGACACACACATTCATCTCTGTGTATACACACATACATATATAGACAGGTGCATATACAGATGCACACACACCTGTAGGGATGCTCAAGGACTGCTTCCAGTCCTTTGATACCCTGCTTCACTGAGGTGTCTCCTGCCAGGCAGGTCCCTGAGGTCAGTGTACCCTGCACATGGTATTTGGAGCAGTGTGAGTGCTGCTGTTCCCCACTGCTGCAGGGCATGGCCAAGAGAGTGGGAAGGTGAGCAGCCCACCCCTGAGCAGTTGAGCGTCCCCTGCATAGATGGGGGAGATTGCCTGCGAAGATTGAGCCTGTGGCTGGAAAAAGGGCAGAATTCACTGCTGCTCATAATGACTGGCATTGAATTAATCATTATGAATGCCTTGTCAGCTGTCATGAGCAGTGGCTGACCCTTCACTGTCTCCTCTGGCCTCATCTCTGTCCCACCGCCCTTTCTGGCACAGCGCCTCCACTCTTCAAAGCAGCCACACTGTCACACACACTTCTTGCTCACCCCTCCAGCCAGTCCTCCTTTCAGGCAAGATGCCACCTTGCACCGATGTGTTTCTAACTTTTGTGACCAGGATCTGTCCGCTTCTTCCTTTTTCCAAGGAAACTTGGAAACTCTTCACCACAGAAAAAAACCAGCTCGGCACACCTTGCTCTTCTCCAAAGAAAGTAAAACTCTTCACCAAAAAAACCCCAGAAAACAACAAACAAACAAACCCCAAAACAAACAAACAAAGCCAAAACAAAAAACAAACCCCAAAACCCACAAAAGAAAAAAAACCCAAACCCCCCAAACCCCAAAAGACCCCCAAAATCCCCCCAAAAAACTCCAAAACAAACCAGCAAAACAAAAAAACCCCAACCCACCCCATGCAGCATTTTTACTTTCTGTTCTGTTTTCTATCCTCTATTTAATAACGCCAAATTCTTCCTTGCCCATACCCCATCTCTGGTTCTGCACACATCCCTTCAACACAAGAGTGAACAGCCCAGGTAAAGATGAGGTATCCCCCGGCTGACCTCATTATCTAACAGAGTGAAAACACAAATAATGAGAAAAGGCCCTCCTCTTCCAGAAGCAGCCAACCCAAAATTGCTTTGTCATCTCATCTCCATTAGCATCACATCACTGTTTTTAGCTGCTTAGTAAGGCATACCAAGAAAAATAATTGTCTTTGTCATCTCCCTCTAGATGAATATAACTTCACAAGAAAACATCTGATTCATCATTGCTTGGAAAACTAGCCTGGCTTTAACATGCCCCCAGAACAGCTCCTCCCCACCCACCTTTGACCAGATTTCTTTGGGGTTTTTTTTAGAAGGGAATTTGGCTTTCTGATTTCCAACTGCCTGCAGATTTTCCTCATTCTCCACATACTGAAGGCTACATCTGCACTTGGCCACTGACGCGAGGCTCAGCTGGAGCAGGTAGCAGGTATATCGTGGCTTCTCCTCCAACCCACCCATGCGTGTTCCCTCCATGAACATCACTGTGCATGTTGGGATCTAGGTGCACTTGGTTCTCACTCCGAGGAGCAGAGTTGGTGTGCTGGACCAGGATGTTCCCCTTGTCTCATGATGTTGCCCTGGAGCCACTGATTCCTGCTCTCAGTGTTGGCATTAAAGCCTCACCTGCTTTGATTGCTCCAGGCCTGGGGTGACAGTGCAGCCCACTGTGATGTGAAGCACATGGCGCAGCCACTTGCGCAGGAAGCAACAGCAAAGCTCACCCTCTGCCAAAGCTTTTCAGGGTCACTTCTTTAATGACTGAGCAGTACTGAGAGCTGCAGGGAGACAAAGGAGGCTATAAAACAGGCCAATCTGCCCTCCTCTCAGGCTATCACAGCTGATCTTACTTACTGCCAGTGAGCAGGAAAGCATTATAACCCTGGGACAGCCTGTGCTCCCTTTCTTGTTCCCCAGGGAGCTTTGAACAAAATTAAGGGGGAAAAAAAGCCACAACGAAGAAGAAATTATGCTTAAGGAAGAGAGAACTGGGAAAATGTGCAGTTCTCCCTGAAACCTCATCCAGATTTCAGTGATCAGCATTTCTTGAGCCAGACATGGTGTCTCCATCTAATAGCCCTTGATGGCTTTTTCTTCAAGGTATTCCTTTTTGAACTCTTGCAAACCTCAATATCCGACAGTGGAGACTTCCTCCTCTCAGTTCTGCTCTGTGGAAAGAAACCAGCTCCACTTGCTTCCTTCTAACAGGACGCCCAAGAGCTTAACTGAGTGAAAGACAGTTCCTCCTTGGCTGCTCACACCTGACCTCTCAAGGCTGAATATACCTACCCTGTCCACGGTGTAGAAACCATCCCAGACCTTTAAAAATCCTTGGTGCTCTTTGGCACTGGGGAGACCATGGTTGTGCAGAGCATCTGAGACATGGGCACACCCTGGCTGCAGATAAACTGCAGCATTTCCATTTTGTTCCTTTCCTAGGTATTCCAAAAGGCTGTCTCAGACAGGATAGGGGTTAATCCATGCCTTGGCATTCCGAGAGCTGCAGCTAGCAGCCAGGTGTCCGTGAAATAGGGCATCCCTGCTGCAGCTGGCATGTACTTGCACAGCTTCCTGTTGACATTCTGCTGGGACATGGTGTGGCCTACCCTCATTCTTCAGCTAGAAGTGGTGCTTCTCACCTTGCACCATCAGCTTGGGTCTGAGCCCAAGCCCAGTGCAAATCTCAGATGTAGGATTTCATGTATGGAGTACTCCTTGCATCCCTACCTCTACCACACAGTGAGTTGTCACATATTTCCAGGCTAATTCTTCTCCAAAAGCTCTTTGGGGCAACCAAGAGCACATTGTGCTAAACAACCAATTGTTGTTAGTTAACTACGTCAGGCTGGCAGACACAGAGAAGGATGACAAGAGCAGGTCAGAGCTGAACATGAAAGCTCTCCCATTGCCTTGCAGGATGCTACTCTTCCGCATCAGCACTTGCGCTTACTGGAGCCCATGGCACGGTGCACTCCAGGGGAGAGAATGGCAAGTGCTTCAGACCCAAACTGCTTTAAAATAGATGCACGTGTGCTTTTGTTCTTCACAGCCCATTCATGCCTTCCTTTTTGATTGGCAGTGCTGGAAATGATATCAGCTGCATGGGAAATGTGCCGTGCTGTCTGCTTCTCATACCACAGGAGCTCAGAAGACAAGGATGAGTGTGGAGTTCCAGGAACATCATGCTAACATCAGGCTGGCCACAGATCACCTTCAGTTTATTAGACTGGGAGACCCAACGGTAGTGATCATGCTGGCTGGACTTGGTACAAATCTGGTCACTTCCCAAGCACAGTTTTGCTTGGGGACTTTTGTCACTTTCCCCTCTCCTGCTAGGCCTCCGGACTTTAGGATTAAGAGATGAAAAGCAGGAAGATGGGATCAGCCCCTGGCAGTCTGGCATCAGCATGCAGCCCCTGCTTCCAAAGTCAATCACCAGCAGCTGTTCCTCTTACCTGGCAGATGCCAGGAAGGTGGGCAGTTGGAGCAAGAAGGGCAGCAGCTCAGGCAACTGCAGCTATTTGCTACTGTAGAGTCTACATTTTGTGATGGGCTTTGGTATGTGCTGCATTTAGTCTTTACTGTTGAGTGTCTGTTTGCCTTGAGCCTGGGAACAGCAGAGAAATCCCAATGCTCAAGAAAAGGGGAGGAGCACTCCATGAAAATTTGATGGGAATGAGAGACAGAAATAGACAGGGTTTGTATTCCTCCCTGGAGAAACACTGCCTAAATCCTTTGAACAGGATTGCAAAAGTCTCATGCAGGATGGACATTTCGGCTTTATTTCATGATTTACAGCAGCTTTGCTCTATCCCAGATCAAACTGCACCACACACAGCTTCACACTGACTGGGCTTTTAGCACCATGAAAAACACTGCTGCTGCAGTACTGCCCAAAACCAGGCACCCGGGGAGCTGCGGCTGCATCCAGAGCATCTTGCTTAATCTCACAAATACCAGTCCCTACAAAAATAGAAACAATTGCCTTCTCACAGAGGAGCTTGCTGTATCAAGTTCCTAGTGCTCACAGCAACCAAGTTAAATTAGTGTTATCTTTGTGGCTGGTAGATGAAATTGTTTCTTTCCTGTAATGTTAAATAAATAAGGGACTTCTTTTGTGTTTTGGTGAGGTAGGAGGTTTGGATTATCTTCTTACCTTTATGACATACTGTGCCCACTTAATTTTTTGCATTGATGACACAGAAAACACGCTTCAAGCCAAAAACGGAGTATGTTTGCCATACGTAGCAAGTGTGTTGGCAGAGAGGTTGGTTCAGCTAATCAAGCAGCCCACATTATTTAAAAAAATCCTAATGTCTCCAGAGCTTAACATCTGGGACAACTCTGCTGCTACCATGTCAAACTCACTGGGATGACGCTGGAAAACAAGCGGAGGAGAGAGCCCTGCAGCCATGACTCTGACACTGCCTCAGTTTTCTCATAAGAAGTATTCAAATGGGCTTTCTGCTTTGGAGGCTAATTCCCCATCCCAGGGCAGGGTTTTAATTTCCAGTGATTTCTTTCTCTCATTTTACTGCCAGAATTTTAATTTAATCAACTTTAAATGAATAAATGCAAAAGATTTTGCCTGCACTACTGCTCACTGTAACTTAACCTTGTCTCAGGTGGCTGTTGGTAAGATGTCCTACCAGCTCGCCCTGGAAAACCTGAGGGAAGATTTTTAAATCCCCTGTAATCTGGCTTGTCTGTTCCAGCGGGATGCCCAGAAGCTACCAAGGTTCTGATTTTTAAGGTGTGCCAGGCTTTTCTTAGAGACTGGCAGTCTCCCAGGAGGTGCCCAATGCATGGGGAAGTGATGACATCCACCCTCCAGGGCACAGCCACCTTTCTGGAAGCGGTCTGTCTCTGCATTTTTCCTTTAGAGCAATGTAGGAGTGTCAGCATTGAACATTTGGTTGTTCCTTGGAGGGACTGTGCCACTAAATCCTGGGACATAAAGAACTGCGCTCATTTTCTCCTTCCAGGGTGGCACCCTCTTTCATTCTGCCCAGCTGACTCTGGTTTAACCCCTTTTCCTCCAAGCAGGGGTTGTTTGATACTGGCCAGTTACTCTGTGAGTCCCTTTCTCAAAACCTTTTAAACCTACAGGTCAACAGCCAGCCATAAGCCAGCATGAGACCCAAGCACAGGGTCTCCAAAATATGCTGGTTCCAGGAATATCAAGCCCAGTAGAGGCAGCAGACCTCCTGGCAGGACCTCACCTCATCTCTGCAGTGCTATCAAACAAAGACATGGAGCATGAAGGCAATGGGCTGCTGGCTCTGCTTTCCAGGGAACCACTTGCTTTTCTCTTGCCCTGAGCACCCACGGGATGTGCTCTTGCCACTGCAAAGGAAGAGCTTTGCAGGGAATAGTAGGCTTGTGACCTTCAGCATGCCTCTCCTGCAGTGAGTGGATGCTGCCAGTTCCTTTGGAAAGCCCTGTGGCTAGCTGTAGCAATATATCTACTGCCAGCTAGAGTTCTGGGCAGCCACAGATTGCAGCATCCAGCACGAATGCATGGCCCAGCTACATTTTTTTTTTCCAAAACAAACATGTGTGAAACAAAGATGTGTGAGCCTTGGGACTATGACTGTTGGGCTCTAGCTTCACAGGGGTGTAGCTGTGCTGATCCAATCAAATATGTTCCCTGTGGCCTTGTGGCTTTTTGGGAAGTATCAAGGGGCAGATGACACCACCATGAGCAAACAGCATTGCTTGAGCTGGTTGGGAGGGAGATGGAGATGGCACATGGGATGCTGTCATACAGGAGATGCTAGGTGTGATTGTCATTGCATCCCTCATGTTTGGGGTGAGAATCTGTCCTGAGCAGGCTGCGTGTTATGGAGATATCAGGGTAAAGAAGGGCAGCCCAAAATTTCAGCATGTGTGAGCCGTCCACATATCTAATGCATGCCTCCCCACAGTCTACAGCTTCCTCGCATGGGGAGGAGAAGGAGCGAGCACTGATCTCCCCTCTGTGGTGACCAGTGGACAAAACCTGAGGGAACAGCATGAAGCTGTATCAGGGGAGGTTTAGGCTGGATATCAGGAAAAGGTTCTTCACCCACAGGGTGGCTGGGCACTAGAACAGGCTCCCCAGGGAAGTGCTCACAGCACCAAGCCTGACAGAGTTCAGGAACAGTTTGGACAGTGCTCTCAGGCACATGGTGTGACTCTTGGGGCTGTCCTGTGCAGGGCAAGGAGATGGACTGGATAATCCTTGTCATTGCCTTCCAACTCAGTATATTCTATGACTCTATGATTCTATGCCAGGATACAGATTGCCTTATTCATGAAGGAAAAAGCACATATTTAACCTTGCACCCACCACCGGGGCCCCCTGTCTCCAATTGAGGCAGTCCCAGGTCCTTTGGGGAGATAATAAAAGCAATAAAGCAGGCAGAAAGTAATTGGGGAAAGCTCAAGGGCTGTGAAACCTCCCCCCCTATTAGCTGCACTTGCTTACAACCCGCCAGGCTCTTTGGTCTTTCAGAGATAACCCTGGGGTTACACACTCAGGAGCTCAATCTGTCTGAGCCTGCCAGCACCTCCCAGCTCCAGTGAGAGCCCCAAACCCACGCAGCCTCCAGGGCAGAGCACAGCACAGCACAGCAGAGCACAGCAGGAGTTCCAGAGGCCATGGTAAATAACTGTGGCTTATTAAAACAGCCCCAGCCTGGCAGCAAAAAGTAAAACAGCCGGAGTGAGACTCTGGTCTTGCAGGACTACCGTGAAACCAGCTGCCAGATGTTTCCTCGAGTGCACCTGCCTATCTCTGGAGGAAGGGATGAAGTAAGATGCTCAGTCTCAGTGCAGACACCCAGGGTTTGCTGTTATGTAGCTGCTGCTGAGCCATACCAGCCTGGCAGGGCACAAACATTTCATCCCGAGGTTACCTGAGAGATGATCAATCTGCCAAGGCCTGGCTGCATCCCAGCAGGGTGCCAGGGAAAATCTTCTTCACAGAGGGGAGTCTGATCCCAGCCACCCGAGAGAGACACGGGAGCCTGGTGGCTCCTCTCTCCAGCTGCAGCTGAAGGTCAGGCAGGGGTCTGTGCTTACTTGGTGCTCCAGGGCTCCACAGGCACAGGTACAGAGCTTGCCACACTATTCAGCAGCCATGCTCAGCATAAATCTAGTACTTGTTTCCATCCGAGGCCTAGATATGAACTTGGAAGGTGTAGAGGCTCTTCCTAATCACTCTGCCTGACTTCAAAACATTGGCAAATAACTTACCTCATCAGTGCAGTACAGACTGGATTAAAACAGTGTAATATGATATTTCTGTGGGTATTGGAATTAGTGGCATTTATTGAAAGTTTAATGCACTGCCAAACAATTAAATACTTTAAATCAAGCGAAAATTATCACTGAACATCATAGAATACAAGAGAATAGTAAATTCTGGAAAGAAATACCAGTCACATGAGGCCAGATCTGCTAAAGAGCACAGTCATACACTCACCATCTCCATGTGATCAGCAGCCAGCACAGACTTCCTGCTCCCCATGCAATGAGGGAAGAGGATGCTCCAAACCAGGCAGGGAAAGACCCCATTGGGTCCTGTACCACCTACCACAGGGGAGCTTCAAAACCTTTCTGCAGATCCCCTGTTTCACCATCTCAATCCTGCCACTGGGCAAAGCAGAGGGACTTCTCCCATCAGCTCACCACTGGGCAGAGTTAAGGTGATTTAGTCTGAAATTCCTTGATGCTCCGTTTCCAGCTTTTAGCCACACTCAGTTTCCTGCACTTCTGTGGAGGTAGAAAAGCTTTCTACTGCTACATTCAGCCCTTGTTTCACTTTGCTCCTGAACATGACTACATGGGGAAGAGAGAATGGGAGCAAAGTGGGCCAGGACCAGAAAGAAGGTGAATGCTGGGATACTGTTTGCAGTTGGTTTCCCAAAATTTTGAGTTTGTGGATAGGATTGCTGGCAGAGAATTTTGGTATGTTTACATTTCATCTCCACTGGATATGAAACAGGCACTTTACTCAATGGACTCTCTGCCAGCCTTTCAGCCTCTGCCAAGCTGGGGCTCCCATGTTCCTCTTGCATTTGCAAGAAGGGAAATACGAGTTTCCGCTGTCACCCTCCAGGCCTGCCTAGAGGAAAAGTCTGAGTCAGACTAAACTCTGAGGTGACAGAGATCCTGAGGAAAGGGCTGCACAGAGGCACTTGCTTAAGGTACAGCTTCTGGTGCGTGAGGTGGATCAGCAGCAACCTCCCAGGAAGTCCAGACAGCCAGGGAAAAGGAAATCTTGCAGTCCCCAGAGGGGTGACAGGGAAGCCACAGTGCTGCTTGCTGGAGGCACCTTCTGGAAGGCATTTGTTCACCATGTTTGTTTGAAGCCTGGAGCTAAGACTGAAGTAATCAGACATTAGCCCTGTGCATCCCAAAGAGCACCCACAACCAGCACCGGGGACTTGGCGACAATGCCCATGGAGCACATCTTTGCTGGCTACAACTGCTCAACGCGAGCACCCACTTGCTTTTTCCTCCAAGCCTAGTCCAGGCTGAGACTGAATGGCATTAGACAATTAAAGAAAAATTAGAGACAGCTTGAATATCCTTTTTCACAAGACAAAAGGAAGAGCAAGATAAGGACAAGGTGTACTTATAGGTTAAATAATAGTCTCCAGTACTCACACGTCACACAGTAGCTGGCTGCCACTTTGTTTGGTGCTGGGCTTATCTAGCATGCTGCTCCCAAATGCCAGCCCATGCCTGTCTCTTACAGTCTCTAGCTTGCCCAAGAAAGGAGTTTGCCTTATCTTGTGCTGGGACCCATGGATCCAGATATCTCAGACAACCCAGTAAAAGAGCTCAGGAAAGCTCAGGGGCTTCTTTTGGATGATGTTTGGTCACTGTCAGACCTGGTCACTGAAAGAGAAACTGGGTCACAGCCTCCTGGTAAAAGCAAAACCCATCCAACATAGGAAAGGCAAACCATGAGGGAGCCTCCAGGCATTGCTCCACTCTTTGGAGCTGAAACATGACTTTGATCTGCCCCTGAATTTACACCTTGCTCTGATGGCAATGTCTGGACTAGCTTTGGGTCAGACGCTTCAGCCCAAACTCCAGATTGCCTGTGGACAGGACAATTATAAGCACCACCGCAGAGTCCTGTGAGAGATGGAAACTTAGGAAAACCATCTTTTCCCCTCTCCCTATCATGTTCCCCAAACTAGGCCAAGAGAATAGCAACTCATGATGAGAATGCTATGGCTGTCTGTATCTCCAAAACTTCACCCAAGGAGGCAAAGACTGGGGCTGGGGAACTTGGAAGGGCAGCAGGGAGAGCTATGCCTCCTCACAGTCCTGGGACATCCCAGAGGGAGGCCAGGGAGGGCTGTGCACCTTCTGGGGCCCTACCATGGTGGCCAAGCTTGGGGACCTCTTGGATGACACTGACAGCAAGGTTTTTGCATTTGAGGCATGGGGCACATGCCACACAATTCAAAGGGCTGTCTGCTGTGCATGGCTTGGCAGTCAGGGCCACTCTTCATCATTCGAAGTTCCATGGAGGCCTGCTCAAGCTCTGGGAACTGCTGGGGAAAATGACCCCCCGCCTCCCGCAGCTCTGTGTAGGGCAGGCCAAGGGCGGTCTCCACAGTGCCTCTGAGACACAACACATGTCACCCGCCCCATGTGGGTCTCCTTGGGAGTGAAATGTGACACTGAGTGTGTGGTGCAGGTGTCATCTCCTTGCATACCAAGCCCCACTGCCCCAGCCCATGTATCCATATGAGGCATTCCCCAGCTGCCCTTATCCCTATTTCAGGACCACTTGCATTCCTGGCTCTTATCAGGCTTTTTCTAGACACGTGAGCCCTCGAGTTCAAATGCCACTAGCCCACATCTGGGCCCTTCCCTGTCCAGGCACTGAGCCAGCTGCACAGAAGTTGGGGTGCCAGTGTTGACAAAAGGACAGCTTTTGGATGATGAATTGGTTTTTTGCTCAGAGGATCACAGAAATCACAGACTCTTAGGCTGTTACTTCTCAGGGCCCTGTGCATTATCAAGCAGAGACGCATTTCATCTGCCACAGGGTAGGCATCTTCGAGTTTTATGCCAGTGATACTCACCAGTGCCTTTGCTGCTGGTCCCAGCTGTCCCAGTACAAGGTGGTTGGAGTTACCAGTGCTTCCTGGGTTCTCCAAATGAAGCATGTAGGTGGAGAAGCATCAGGATGGCTGTCACTCCTTGTATCCACAGGTGATTTCAAGTTATTTGAAAAACCCAAGGGTTCACTGAAAAACTGCTGGTTCAGCCTATGGCCAAACTTACCACCGAATGGTGCTGTTAATTTATTGGCCCCGTGGCAGCCTTGGTACTTTTAACACCAAATGGTCTTGTTTGTGATTGTCTGACCACCAAAATCAGAGAATATGGCTTTCACCTGCTGAGTGTAACATCTAGAGGATATTAAAAGACATGTAGATGTGGTGCTTAGGGACATGGTGTAGTGGTGAACTTGGTAGTGCTGGCTTAAGGATTGGACTTGATGATCTTAAAGATCTTTTCCAACCTCAGCAATTCCGTGACTCTACACAGAAGCCCTCAGGTAGGGAGGAGGAGCTGGGCTGTCTTGCTCTTTGCTCTGCATCTGTCTCGCTCTCCCCATAGAATTTTGCCTTCTGCGAAGATTTCTAGGGAAAAATTCCAATATACCTGTGACACTGAGTAAGCTTTTCTGTGAAACCCTAAGTTCAAGTGTTGTCCATCTCTGCCCTCACCCTGTCTGGGAGAGATCTATGCCAGATGCCTGAGGAAGAGAAATGCTGGGCAAGTCTGTAGTGATTTCTCTTCTGATTACTTTCCCAGGCAGGTTGATTTGCAGATGAAGGATTTCCTGGAAAGGTGGGAGTGTCTTTGCAGGCAACAGTGGCATTTTTGATTCTGTGAATATATCTGGTCCCTTTTTGAACTCACATCAGTTTTTAGTATCCACAAGGCCCTGTGACAGGGAGTGGCACATTTTACATACACCTCCTTTACAAGTGGAAAAAATAAGAGTGGTCTCTTGCTAGCAGCTGATGGGTTGACAGGATCCTTGATATAATCTTCATTCATGTAGAAAGTCTTAGACCAGAGCGAGCAGTGAAACAAACCAGCCAAACTTGCTTAAGACAGCAGTGCAGATGGCAGTTGAGCATGTTGTGGGGAACAGAGGTACCCAGCAGGAGCCCATCTGGTCTGCAGCAGGAGCTAAGGCAGGCAGGAATCTGCAGAGGTGCAAGAGTCACATCGTGCACTGCGGGCAAAGGTCTGTGAGCCGCTCTACTTGTGCACAGCCTGCAGAGAGTACTTTATGCAGAATAAGATATCTCTGTATTAGTAAGGGATGCATGTGTTTACTTTAGACTAGGATATCTTGTTGGATTCCATGCCACACTGGTAACTGACTTCTCCATGTTGTCTGCCTCTCATCATTCTGTATTTGCTCACTGTAGCACATACTCTTATTTTAAGCACTACTCCTGTGAGAGCATTGATCCACTGAGATCGTCTGTGAACTCCCACAGACTGCATCAGGGGACTCCGTAGCCATCAATGCTTTCAGGGGGCAACACTTTCAAGTGGGGAAATATAATCATACAGTCATGGGTGGATATGTGTGGAATGGTGCTCTGGAGGTGTCTGTCCCATCCTCACTCCTTGTGTGAGGGGCACTCTCACAGTCAGCTCAGGATATCTGGGCCAAGGCAAGACTTCATTAGTCCCCAAGGATGGAGGTGCCATCACCTCTCTGGGCCATGTACTGCCATCCCATGGCTCTGGAGCAGTGGTTCCCACCTGTCTCATCAGAGGTCCCTGTGTTGCAGAAGCGCCTGTTGACTCTTGTCCTTCCACTGATCATCTCTGAGAAGGTTTGGCTCTGCATTCACTGTCTACCTCTCACATAGCGGAAGATGCTCCTGGGGCACTATTGGTTATTTCTCCTCTGGGCTGAGGAGAAATTGGTCTCTCCTCACACACCTCATGCTCCAGTCTGGTGGCAGCCACTGGGCTGAAGCCTGTCACTATTTGTCTCACACTGGAGACACAAGACTGGGCACAGTGCTTCATGCACAGCCTTGGAAGTGCCTGGCAGCAGAGGACACAGCCCTGACAATGATTTAAGAGACTCAAACTTTGGAATGACACGGAGAAAGCAATTAAACCTGGAGTGCTGTGCATTACAACCACGAAGTCTGATCATAAGACAATAACACACTCATAAGGGAGAGTGAGCTTCAAAACAAAGGAAGTCCGCTCAATAAATAGGATGTGTGCTCATGCAGATAAGAAATGCTGGGGGCCAGCAGCACTCTGGTAGGCAGTGGTCAAACCTGTGACAGACTATGCACTGCAGCATCCATACCAGCTGGGGACATTGCCTGCTTTGCAATGTTCGTGTCAAGCATCCTCCCCTCCCCAAGGCAGTGGCTTCCAAGCCTTTATCAAGAGATTTATTGTAATTATATTATTCACTTTTAGAAATTACACATTGCTTTGCACTTAAGTCTTAATTTGAAATTTATGCTTTATTATTTTCGATTATGAATTGTATGTTGTAATTACGTACAAGCATTTTTATTGCCATATAATAGATAGATATGTATTTTCATATTTGCAGGTGTCAGATGAAGCATATTCCCACCCCTCCATTACCCAGACTACAAGGCAGTAATAAACCAGGAGTACTGATGAACTTGGCGCCCAGTCAATGTGAGAGCTGAGGTTGTGAGCAGCCAATCATTCACACACTCAGCCAGTTTCACGATCAAAGCCCTTGGGTTTAACCAGGGGCCACTGACTGCTATTTATAGCTGCTCTAACTCACGTTTAAGCAGAGGCTTTAAAAAATCTTGGAGGCAGGTTGGGTGCCAGGGTAGCTCTGTCCCCCACATGGTTCCCTGGACAGGAATGGTGCAAAGCCCGTAGGGCTGTTGCACAGGCTGGATCAGCCTTGGCTGCCAGGGAAGCCACAAGCAGCTTGGGTTAAGCTGTTAATCAAACAGTACTTGGTTATTTAATTTGATTGAGCTACCTCTGCCTACCTCTTGGAGGACCTAAGCAAATTCCTTACTTGACCAAACCCCACCACAGGCACAACTCTAGAAGCTGTGGGACCAAGGGCTTTAAAGGTTGTCCCAAAGCTGTCAAACCGCTCCTAGCCAGCTCACATCAGCCACCACCTGAGCTGCATTGTAAAGGCATTGTAAAGACTCCCAAGGAGGATCCACCCAGCAGAGGGAGGGGAAGTCAGAAGACTGGACTTGAGTAATTTCAAGACTAAGCAATCAAAGAGAGCTGAGAAAGTTGCCAGGGTCTGAGGTGGGTCATCACTCTGTGGGGCACGTACAGCCCATCTCCAGGATGTGACAGCAACTTCCTGTCTCTGGGACGTGCTTTTGAGGAGATCCAAAGTGCTATGTGAGTCTCAGATGATAAGGTTACAGCAACCAGCCTCAGAAAATAGTGTTTGGTCTTTTCCGGGTTGTTGCGTCCCTGGGAGCCTGAAGACTTTGTATTCTGAAGTAACCCTTAGATGAATGGAAATAATTAGTGCAGAGTATTTGGTACTGTCTGCAGTTTTTCAGCACTGCACTATGAGTTTTGATGGAGTGGTACTGCACAAAACTGCCCTTGGGTAGTCCTAATGCAGTCCTAATGCAGTGGGGGTCCAAGTATTTTTTAAAAATTAGGGAAGATGGCCTATTGTGGCATTTGGCTTTCAGGAAAAACACCTGAGTTATCACTGCAGTCCTGGGGGTGAAAAAAGACCAAACCCCAAGGTGTTTAGCTGCTATGCACTATTTCACCTCTTCTAGATTTGTCTCTCCTTTTTAAGGAGTAGATAAGTCAGCAAATTCCCAGCCTACTTGTGGTGACTTTCAAAACCATAATATTTATTTCATCTTTGTGATTTTCCTGCAGCCTCTGGCTATTGCTGTTTTTTACAGTTTTGCTGGTGCCACTCAATTCAAATCACTATAAACTGGTCTCTTATTTACAAAGCCAAAGACCTTTTCTTTCACCACCTGCTGTGTCTGCACCATCTTGATTTGCCTTTCAGCACTTTAACTTCTGCTCAGGAATCAGTAGCATTCAGGGAAAGTTGAGGAACACCAAGCCGTTTGTCTTAATTTTGGGAGGAGGTTGCATTTTCTTTACTCTGGTTTTCAGCCACAGCAGGGTCCCAGTAGCTGCTGATGAAGGGAAGCTGGGCAGATCCATAATATGAGATGAGCAAAGACTAGAGGTGCAGGAGAGCTGAAAGAGACAGATGAAAATGCTCGCAGGCTCCGTGGGCTCGGGACATGAGCTATTCCCAGCTGTCAGCACTGGAACACTGCTTACCGTACCATTCGATGGCCTGACTCCCTCCTCCCCAACCAGAGACAGAGGCAGTCTTCCTATGAATAGCTAGCCTGCTTTCCAGATCCCGTTAGAGTTATTCCTGCCCTGGGCGTGCCTCTTGTCTGCAGGCACATTTCCTAAATTCTGCTTCATCCAATCCAACTTTAGAAGTCCTTGCTGTGGAGCAAAGACGCTGAGCATAATCCTGTGAGGTGGAGATGAGATTAGCTGGATCTTGTAAGATCAGGCAGGGAGAGAGCTGTCTCTGCAGGATCCTAAGCACCCCAGAGACAAGGCAATGCCAAGGTACCTGCAGACATTGGAGGCATTTGTATACTCCAAAGCTGGGATCTCAAGTGACCTACTCAGAGCATTTATTGTGCAACTTCAGAAGTACACAATCCCCAGAGAGGGGTAAGTTTTGCTAGCAGTTAGTTTCTGCAAGAAGGAAACTTCAAGATTCTGGTTAATTGGGTAAAAATCCATGAAAATAACTTCCATCCACTCGGGATTAAATTAAAACTTCCAAAAAAAGGGCCAGGTTACATTTGAAAAACATTTTCAAATAAATGCAAACGCTGATGGCTGGAGTGGCTTCGGCTGACCTCCCTCCTCAGCACCCTGAGCTTTTGCCTTTACCACTGACATTGCCTTTGTCACTTTCTTGGGACTCTGTTTAAAAGTCAGGCATTTTGTTCCTGCTGATTTTCAGATTCTCTCTATAGTGAATGCACAAAGATAGGCAGGGCCAGAAAGCAACAGATCTCACCTTTCATTGACACTAATCTTCAGATGAGACAAAATGCTTTGTGGAGGGATGGACCACTCTCTGCTGCAGCAGAAAGCCTGGATACTCAGAGAGGCTCAGCTGAAGGGTACGAATTCCTGAAAGGAGCTTAGGATCATATTTATCATCAAGAACTACATGCACTCCTCAGTCTGGCTTTTTCTCTCCCAGCCTTCATCAGCATAAAAGTGGCTTTCAGGCAAAGCAGTTGCGCAAAGATAAGTCCTCTGAGTCCCCAAGCTTGGAGGACACATAAGTTCCCGAGACATCTGCCCCACCAAATAAGGTTTGCAGACTTTGTAGGGCACCAAAGTTAAAATATACATTGCTTCACTATGACTTATGCATCTAGGGCAGGTTCAAGTTGAGCCAGTTGGATACCTGCATGCTACAAAAAAGGCAAGCTGTCAATGCAGCTGGGCTGATTCAGCCTGCCTGAGAGGAGCTGAGCATCCCTCTGGATTGGCAATCACACCAGTATATCCACTGAAACAGCCCAAATTCCTTTTCATAATCTTGCCACTCCAGCCCAGCCCTTGCTGTCTCGCTCCTGCAGGAGCACATGGGGAATTTGGAGGATTTGAGGTTTTAGTCCAAGCTGTGTCTTTATGCTCCTTTCTTCCTTTCTGTTTACAGACTTTTTTTTTACACATAGTATCTGCACAATCAGGTACTCCTGGGTTCAAACAAACAGCAGAAGGGACGGAAAACCACCATGTTTCTCTGCAACAGCTGAAGCATAACAAAGAAAGGTTTCTGGGACGTCAAGCCAGACATTTCCACAGCGCATGTTCACTAGAGGAAGGAATGTTCTGAAGAAAAGGATGGGTACACAGTTGTTCCACCGCTTTATGCAATCTTGGGACAGACAACCAACCTCCTTTCTACTGCTATGATTTTTCCAGAACCTCACTGATGGGAATGAATTCTGTAGACTGCAGGAAGGCAAGGTCCTTGAGTGGCTCTCTGAAAAGAACATTATATATACTGAAAAAGCAGGAGGTACCATTCTCTTCCTGCAGGGACTCACCCCCTCTTGGGTCCCAGTCCCTGGAGAAGAGATTTTTCTAGCTTGGTACCCAGCCTCACCTTAGCACTGATACAACATTTTCAACAAGCATGTTGTACGCCAGGCCAAGGACTTCTCTCTTTTTTGTTCCTGTCTGCCTGTCATTTGGTTTCTCTAGTGTCATTTGTCTCCTTGTGCTGCCCTTTGAGCTCTTCCTTTGCTGAAAGCCCATTCCCCTTCTTCTAAGTAGCAGCTTTCCTTAAAGCATTTGTTGTAGCTAATTTGCCTTCATTCATTACCCCACAATTTCCATTTCTTTGCAAGGATTTTCAAGGTCTCTCTTGTTGGGCATTTTTGATACTAAGAAGCACAGTATCATTTTGTAATACCCAGTCTTTACAGCACAAGTACCAGGCCAGGCTTTTTATCTGGCCCCACACCATCTCGCTGTGCATGATGGCCTGAAGGGAAGGTGCCATGGTCTTCAGTGGGCAGAGTACACATTCCTGGGGGTGTTTGACCATGGGTACACACAAGATCCAAAGGGAGCCATGCCAAGATAAATACCCTACATCGGGCCTGCAGCCAGTATAATGAAGCAACTCCTCATTTCTGGACAGGAGAAGCAATGGGGCCTCTGCCCTGGAGCACAGCTCCCCAAAACACAGTCCTTAGCCAAGAGCGGGATTTCCTTTGATACTGGGGCATGTCAAATGCTCTTTGCTTAATTGCCTGGGACAGACACAGGAGTTTGAGACCTGTGGAAAAGAAAGGGGAACCCCATCACCCGACAGGACTTCTCAAGTCTTTCCTTTGGTGAAGCTGTGTTTGCTGTGACGCTAGAGAAGCTGGACTGGGGCCTGGGAGCACAAGGAGCACCCAAGCAACACATCAGGCTTCAGCACACAGTTACAGATGATGGTAAGAGTTACCAAGCTGACTGCAGTTACCAAGCTGAGGGTGAGGGAATCCATATTTCCTACAGCTTTCTGTCACATTTGCCATAGCTGGCCAAGCGGCTGTCTGTGCTGGCTGGCCAGCAAGCACAGACATTGATCAATGGCCACTGGCCAGCTGGCCTCTGCAGCCAAGCTCTGCTCTGCTTTTGTTCAGCAAGGATGCTCACTGGGTCTCTCCCCATCAGCTACTGAGTCTCATGAAACCCAAAAGGGGTGGGAAGGGGCTGCTGATCTGGGAGAGGGCATGAAGTATGGGATGGGGTGCCCAATGGCAGCAGCCCCTGCACAGCTCCCTGTTACATCAACCACTCCACTGGTTTACAGCCCTCGCCCTTGAGCCTTGGCCCCGCAGCCTGATGTGGTGGGGACACGTTGCACAACACCCTTGGCCCCTCTCCCCTTTCCTGCCGGGGCTGTCCCCTGGCCAGCTGCTGGGAAGCTCAGCTGTCACAGCAGCCTGCAGGTTCCCAACTGGGAGGAGAAGATGCTCCATCCACCCATGTCTCCAGCAGGGCACTGAGGAGATGGCAGGACTGCATCCAAGAGGTGCAGGAGCCACCATGTCCTGTACCAGGATGTGCTGGGGTAAATACTCATTGAATGAGGAAGAAAACCCAGGTGAGACATGATGGGAGAGTGGGACCCTCCTTCCAGAGCTGTCTCTCGTGGATGGGACTACTTCTACAATACTCCCCCAGAGAGAAGCAATGTGCAGCCTCTTCCTCATGCCAGGGAACAAGCTCTTCTCATCCCTCAGCAAGGCAGGAGGGGTGGAAAGCTGTGGGGAAATCACAAAGACCACTGCGCAAGGGCCTAGCATGGAGCTAAATATAGCCACTATCTCAGCTTCCCAGAGATAACAGCCTGTGTCCACAGTCCGCCACAACACCCTGCCCAGACTTCCACCTACCTTTGCTTCAGGGGCAAACACCGAGCCACAGTTGTGAAATACCCTGCCCCACTCATGGAAAACGGGATGAAATGCACCCTGAGCCACCTTGTGTGCATTCCATGCCTGGTGCTGGGGGCTGGCTGGGCAAAGCCCGCACAGCACAGAGGCGAACCAGCATCTCCCTCTGCACCTCCGTGGTGCCAAGCTGCCGGCAACGTGCAGGAGAAACTTATGGTGGAACAGAGTGACAAGTGTGAGTCAGGTCAGGGCTTCCACCAGTTTTGGGGCTCATCCCATTAGGTCCACCACTTCCACCTGAACTTCTCTAGATCAGTGACGCTGAGCCAGGGCGCAGTGGCTCTGCCTTGGGAAGAGGAGGCAGCACTGGAGAGGGTCCATGGGCCATGACCACCTTATTCCATGTCTGTCTGTTGCTCCTGGGGAAATCTGAACATGGGTCCCCTCATCTCTGCTGTAAACCCTATCATTAAGTAACACGTGCTAAAATCCCACCATACCCTCAGCACATGAAATATTATTGTAAGTCTGCAACACTCCTGCCATGGGTACATCTTTCAGTTCTGTCTCCCCAACTTTAAATATTACCATTGCTTTTACCAAAAAAGAGTTTATAAAAAAAAAGAGTCAGGTTTTTTTCCCCCAACAAAACCCTCTTGCCTTGCAGAGTAATAAGTTTATTAAATGTCAGCTTCCAGCAGGAAGTCTCCAGCTTTAACAATAGCTGCCTGTGTTTCCACAAGTTAATGGAAAACAAATGTTGACACTTCAATCCTGCTTTTCTGCTCTGTAAGGAAGGTGAGAGAGGGCAGCATTGCTCGCAGCTGGGCAGTTGGAGGCCAGATGTGGCACAAAAGGTATCCCCACTGCTACCACGGGGAGAAGGTAACTGCACCGCCGCTACCTTCCAGCAGGCTTTATAGCCTCTGCTGCTTGCCCATGGAGGCGGCATTTGTCCACAGAGCCACTCCCCTAACAGGGAGGCCAGCTCCATGCACACTTTCCACATTGTTGAGGACACTGGGCTCTGTGCTGACATGGACTCAGGAGCAGCCCAAAGGAGCAGAAATGGGAACTGGAGGCAGGAGAACAGCTGGGAAGACCCCTTGGCCCAGATGACCCTGCAAAGCAGTGGGGGTCTACGACAGAGCATCAACTCACCTGGCAGATGTGTTCAGGATTTTGAAAACACCTTTCCAGTTCTGCACATGTGCCAGATAGGGATTCTCATGGAGCTGATCTCTTTGCCAGCCAGGCCCCGTTGGTGTTTTTTTCCTCATGGAGGGAAGCTACCTCTACAAAAAAAGCAATTTTTTCCACTGCACATTGTAAATATTGTCTGGAAAGCAGATTTTTGAGTATCTTCTGGAGATTTCTACTCAGGGCCAGCACAGGCCTGGGGTTGTGGCCACAAGATATGAGTGTGAGAGTTTCCGTCCTCCCCATCTGGCCCTGAGCACCCAGACCAGCTCAGACAGGAAGACTGGTGCCCCAAAAAGGCTTTCCTGTCTCAAGAGCACATTCCCATGGGTTTAGCTGCTTACCTGTGGCTCCTGAAAAGCCTCCTCTGCCCTTCTCTGTTCTGGCCCCTCAGTTCAGGAAGGACATTGAGGTGCTGGAGCGGGTCCAGAGAACGGCAACAAGGCAGGTGATGGGTCTGGAACACAAGTTCTTCGAGGAGTGGCTGAGGGAGCTGGGAGTGTTTAGTCTGGAGAAAAGAAGGCTCAGGGGAGACCTTAATCACTGTCTACAAGTACCTAAGATGAGCCTCTTCTCCCAGGTAATCAGTGACAGGACAAGAGGACAGAGTCTTAAGCTGCAGCAGGAGAGGTTTAGGTTGGACATCAGAAGGAATTTCTTCACAGAAAAGGTGGTTAGGCATTGGAGTGGGCTGCTCAGGGAGTTGGTGGGTCACACTCCCTGAAGTGTTCAAGGAAAGACTGGACGTGGCACTCGGTGCTGCGGTTTAATTGACATGGTGGTGTTCGGTCACGGGTTGGACTCAGTGATCTCAGTCAGACGTCTCTTCCAACCAAATTGATTCTGTGATTCTGGACACACAGGGACGGCAACCTGGCGCAGGAGCCGACGGATAGCCAGGGACTGAGGGCAGCTGAAGCCTGACACACAGCTTGTCACTTCTACCACAACGAGCTTGCCCTGCCGCGGGGGGGAGCGACGGCGCTGCTCGGCGAGGTCCCCCCTCACG
>WEIT01023792.1:64679-109855 GCA_013389985.1 Dryoscopus gambensis | reverse complement strand
TGGCTGGCGTTGCGGAGGGGCCGGGCTGTGGCGGGTTAATACCGCCCGGGCAGATGCCTGCGGGACGCGGGCTGTGCCCGCGGGGCGGCCCGGCCCTCCCTGGGTCGGGGAGGAGGAGGGGGTGCGGAGCGTCCGAGCGCTGCTTCTTCCGGCTGCGTGTCACGGCTACGAGCTTTGGCTCGGCAAGTGCTGCACGCCCAGCCCTGTGCGTGGGATCACCTGTCCCCAGGTAGCGTGGGAAGCAGAGCGGAGGCAACCGAAAGGGTTCGGTAATGGAAGTGTAAGTAATTCCTGGGCTCTGGCTTAATTCGCCTTTGTAGAATGACAGGAGGGAGGAGTGAGTGGCGACAGACATCCTTTTCAGGAGAAGGTAAAGCTACGGGAAGAAGTCCGGAGGCAGAGTCAAGTTTGCTCTCCTTTTGAGGGGAGAGGGAAAGGAATTGGTCCCTGTACCTGCATAGATCTCTCTGCCTTGCACTGTTTGCTTCCCAGAGCTTGCTTTCCTGCATGAGCTCTCAGAACTATATCCCTGCTCCCTTCAAAGCATCTGAAGTTCAAGAAAACCCTCATCAGCCCAAAAACGGGAAGCCTGCCTCTGGTGTTCGGCCAAACATCAGCAGACTCTCAAGTGCAGAAAAAGTTGTCTGGGATATCAAATTAGCTGGAAAGGCAGTTCGTAAAAGCACAGAGCTCATGCTCATAGTTGGTTATGAAAAGCTCTTGCTATAGTTTTTGGCTTGGCAAAAATTTCCAGGTAATGTAGTTGGGCTGGGTATGTTCTGCCTCTCCATTCTAAACTGTGAATACTTACTTCTCAGAAGTTAGAGGAACTTAGCTGAATAAATTTCCCTGGGAAAAGATGCAATGCAGATGAAACTGACCCAAGTAAGAGAAGAAGCGTTGGAAGCTGCATTAATTTAAAGGAGGAAATGACCTATATAAAGTGTGTATGAACAAAAACTTGGCAAAAGCAGGTGGAGATGAGCAGAACAGTGTTAGCAGACAGGTGGATCTGATGTGTCTGTCTTGTGCAGCTGCCCTTGAGCTGAAAGGAGGCACTGCAGAAGGAGTGGGGTGGTGGGTGTGTTGGGATGCAAGCCTTGGCACGTGCTCTGAATAAACAGATACCCTTGCCGAGTGGATGCTGTGAAAGCCTGCTCAGAGCTGCTGTGTTGGTGTTACACGGTGGGGAGTTAAAGCACTGAATTGGAGAGTGTGGCTCTTGCTTTTTCTTGGCACGGGAGCAGCAATCAAGTACTAGAGCTGGCTGTGCGTGGCTTTGGCAGCCAGAACTCTGCTGCATCACAAGGCCAGTGGTCACTGCTACTGCTGCTGGCTCATCCCGCCCTGTGGTGGGAGCAGCTTTGGTGCCTGGCCTGCAGCCAAGTGGGATTCTTATTAAGGGAATATTCTGTGTTTAAAGCCATCTGCAATACATTTGAGTTAAGGGGGATGCGTGTGAAAAATCTGTCCAGTTTATCCAGAGCCAGACCAAAGAGAGTCTGCCAAAAGCATCCATCTGAATGTCAGTGTAAGGGCAGGAGCGATAGGTGCAGTGTTCTGGGAGCTGCCTGGCTGCAGAGGCAATGCCAGAGCTACACCTGGCAAAGTGCCCTGCAGTGGATGCATGGAGAGAGGGATGGTGCTGCATCCCTGGAGGAACAGGCTGGGTGCTGGAGGAGAGGCTGTAGTGGAGGGGCACATGGCCTATGCCTTCTGGGAGAAGGACTTGCTTCCAAAGCCTCAGTGAATCTCGGGAAGGGGAGTTGTGTTTGGCAGAGACCTGTGGCTGTATGGATGTTTTCCAGGGGCTTAGCACAAACACTGGGGAGGCTTGAGGTGCAGACTCTGTGCTGGAGATAAAACTGGCCGATGTGCCTTCTGAGCTCACACTTTTAAAAGTGGAGTAGAGGGAAGAAAGCTCCCGAGCAGTGCTGGCTAAGCCTGTGCCCTACTGCTGTGTCCGACGGGTGCTATCCTTACAATACTACTTGCAGGCACCCTGGATGGAGCAGTTCTGGGGGACAGTGATGAGCAAAGTGTGTAGTTCAACTGAATGAGTGCTTTTTGGCTGACATCTGGGGTTTTATGAGAGGTGAAGGCACTTGTGTACAGCAGCCTGTGACAAACTGAGTTCCTACTCCTATAAAAGCATGTGAAGCCCTGGGAAGAATCTCTCCCGGAGGGAGGAAACTGCAGCAGGAATACTGCTTTACGTAGCATTGAAATTTGATAATCTGTGGGTTTTCTGAGCATTGGCAGGACTGAGCCATGGGCTTTGCTTTGGATTGGAAATGCTCTGGATGGAGCCTGCTATTGCTAGCCTAGTAGGGCAGTGCCTGTGTGTGCCTTCAAAAGGTGACTCTGTCCATGTAGCAGTGGGAAGAGATGTTGTTCAAGGGCACAACAGGCTCTGGTCCTGCCACTTCTGCTGCAGTGTGTTTTTCGCCAGGTCTGTAAATCACACCATGCAAGTACCTGCCTTTAATTAAGAAGCAAGTGTATTTGGGATGGCTGGGGGGAAGTGATATATCAATTGGCTGACAAAATTTGTATTAAAGTGCTTTTCTAGCATCAACTGACCCTTCTTCTCATCTTTCAGAGTATTAGACTATTTCCCTCACAAGCAAGCAATGGCTGTGGACGTAGCAATGCAGCTGTACCTGTGTTCTCCACCCTTGCGAAGAGAGAAGTGTGCCTGCAAAATTGCTCCAAAGCCAAGCAAGCCACTGCGGCCCTGCATCCAGCTGAGCAGCAAGACTGCACTGAACGGACCTGGAGAGGCAGCAAACTCCTTCACACACAACAAGGTGAAGAAGAGGGTGTCGTTTGCAGATAGCAGAGGCTTTGCTCTGACCATGGTGAAGGTGTTCTCAGAGTTTGAAGATCCGCTAGATATTCCTTTCAACATCACAGAGCTGATAGACAACATAGTGGGTCTGACAACAGTAGAGAAGGACAGCTTTGTCCTGGATTTTGTTCAGCCCTCTGTAGACTACCTGGACTTCAGAAACCGCCTCCAGACAGACTGTGTCTGTCTGGAAAACTGTATGCTAAAGGAGAGATCTATTGTGGGAACGGTGAAGGTGAAGAACCTCGCTTTTGAAAAGACTGTGAAGATCCGGATGACGTTTGACACCTGGAAAAGCTTTGTAGATCACCCGTGCCAGTATGTCAAGGATATGTATGGAGGGTCAGATCAGGACACGTTTTCCTTTGACATCAGCTTGCCTGAGGGAATTCAATCACACGAAAGAGTTGAGTTTGCCATTTCATTTGAGTGCAATGGGAAGGTGCACTGGGACAACAACAGGGGCACAAATTACAGGATCATACGGTCAGAACTGAAGTCTGCCCAGGAAGCTGTCCGTCCCCCACAGGCTCCTGACTTTGGCAGTGCATTTGACCGGTTTGGGAGCCCCCGGTGCTCCTATGGCCTCTTTCCTGAGTGGCCCAGTTATTCAGGCTACGAGAAGCTCGGGCCCTACTATTGACCCAAGGACAAAGCCCAGGTTGACTAACTGTTGCTGGTGTGTCTGCAGGCCTTGGGGCTGGTCTGAACACAGGTGTATGAATAGGTGGAAGAAGTATGGCTCTGTGTAGCTTAGCATAAGCCTCCCAGCAAAACCAGATGTGCAGTGCTCTGCTGGCAGGGGGCTTATAGTCAGAGAGGCAATTCTGGCTCTCCAGATGATCAGAGGACCAGGGACTGCTCATGTATCTTCAGCACTTCTTCTTCCTCTTCAGTAAAGTTGCCAGTGTCCAGGGAAACACTACAGTGCTTATATTGCCTGTCCAAGCTATGTAGTGGCTGCTTTGTATTGCCTGCCTAGTATTAAAAGGCTCTTTCAAAATATGTCCTAGTATTATATTGTTAGTGGGCTGTACTACAGCTGCAGGGTTCTCCTTGCAAAGCTAGCCTGTGCCTGTCAGGAAATAGTGTGGTTGGATTGCTGGGAATGGAGTCCTCACTTTGCACATATCCTTGTAGTGAGGCCCTTCCTACTGGAGGCAGAAAGCGTGTTTTGGAAGTGAAAATGCAGTGTGATGACAGGAAGTGTGGCCCTACAGTCGGCTGTATTAGGAGATGTGCCTGTGGGAGAGGATCTGATATGCTTAGTCACCGGTTGTTATATCAGATGATCTTGAAAATCTCTCATACCACTGGTGTTACCAAAAATAGAGATTAGCTGTAGCTGTGTGGTGCTTTTAACACAGCTGTGGGTTGACATCCTTGGCTGCCTTCTTCAAAACCTTCCTGTTTCTTTAATCACAAGAGATCAATGATGCTTTTTTTCCTTGATGGACAGCTGAAGTTGGCTGTTCTGGACCCTGAAAACGCATTTCTTCCTCCTGTGGCCGGTAAACCCGAGTTTTGCCCATCTGGGGCCCAGGGTCCTGTGCAGGAGACTCTGCTCAAGTGTTACAGGAGCTAAACACAAACAGACCCGATGGCTGTCTATGCTGTGTCCTGTATAGGAAGGTGACTGTTGTGTACCCACTGTGGTGGAAGTGCCTTGACTGAGAAAGGGGTGGTATGTGCAATCCCAGCAATGCTTGGGGATGAACAGGCTTTGGAACTGATGTTGCTTTTAAGATCTGGTAATGGTTTGTTACTCTGTGCCGTGGACTGCTTGGCAGCTAAAGGCATGGCTCTGCTCACATGTGAGGGTGCTGTGGCTGTCCTGGATGAGCATGCTGGGCTTCCCTTGCTGTTGGAGCAGTATCTGCCAGTTTGACCTGCAAATGCCCACATCTGCATCTCTAACCATAAAATGTGGCTCGCCCCACCTATGCAAAGAACTAGCCATGAGGAGAGTGAGATGTGGGGTTATCCTGACAGCACCCCTGCATGTGAGACAAATCACAGATGTGAGCTATCCCTATGATTAGAGAGGTGGCTTGTCTTCTGCTTGTGTGCTGAGGTGGTGAGCTTGGCAGTGCCAAACAGCCTCACAAAGCTTCTTGGGTGCTAACCGAGCAGAATAACTTAATCCCTCAGCTCAAAGGGAGAGTGCTGAACAGTTTGTAGAAATAGAGGTCAAGGGAATGCTACTTTTTCTAGTGCATAAGCTTTATATAATTTTGGGTGCCTCTAGGAGCCTGTGGATGAGCTGGAGAGAAGCAACAGGCTAGACTACTTAACTTTGTTAACATAGCTTTTAATTCTGGAGACTACTGTATAAATACTTACAAGCTGTTTTACTCTAACCTGGAAGGGATACTGGGATCACTGTTGGATATCAAAAGGGACAAGAGCTTGCAGGAAGAATAGCTGGCCTTCAACTGCTGCTTTTTCAAAATACAAAACCAGTATGTGTCTTCACTGTGCCTGATCACTTAGTCGAGGTGGTGAATCTACATGCTAGCCAAGAGCTCATCAGGCTTGGTTCCTCTGTTCAAACATTTTCCCAGGTCAGCCCATGGAGCCTGCATCTGGTCTCTCTGGAAGGGACTGTTGCCTAGCTTGGCTTGGTTTTAAACTTAAGGCAAGTTTGAGTGAAGCTGATATTTTTTATTTATTTAGTGTATGGTGTTAATGCTGTAAGACACTGACTGTCGAAAAGTCGTGTTCTCCTGGCACCTCTTGTGCCTACGGAGAGCTGTTTGTGAGCCGAAACAAGGCATGTGGGTCTGGGGTGCTGTGGATGGTGGGATCTCCTTATGGGCTTGTTTTCAGGCTGTGCATTGGGTGTGCTTAGGGAGGAACATGGAAGATGAGCTAGAAGAGCAGTGCCATAAGTAAAAGCTAGGTTGGGAACTGACTATTTGACCAATAGCAGTTTAAAAATACTACTTGTGGCCTTTCCCCTTTCCCCTTTTTCCATTGCCAATGTGAACATAGAAGTGAGGGAGTTGCTCTCCTTGCTCTATGCCTGGAAGTGCCTTGTAGGATGTTTTGCATGTTTGTTTTTAAAAGATATTTTTGTACACAACATTCAAGTGGAAAATGCACTTTATAATTGCCATGTAATGACTCTTTTAAAAATATGGTTCTGTTTTTATCTGATTGTTAAAATAAAGGTGGAACAAAATGTTGGCTGTGTGTCTTGCCATCATCTTATTTACGCACCCATGGGGCTGGGGAGGCGACTTGGACACGGGTCTGGCTTCCTGCAAGTGGCCATTGGCAGGGAGGAGCACGCATCCACACTGAATTCTGCTGCCCGAAACAGGAAAGAGCTGCCTATTCCTGCTGCCTCCCTGCCAGCACAAATGCTTCCATTGCCTCTGCAGCCCTGCGATGGGAGGAGCCCGGGCCCTTTTCTCTGTGCTCTTAGGTTTCCCCACTAATCACTGTGTTCCTGAAGTACTCTTCACTCTTCCTCTGCTTGCAGTGCTAGGAACAGCCTTTTCGGGTTTTTCCGCCCTTGTTTTGAGTCAGTCTCCCTTCTCCCCTTCCCCCACGCCGGCTTGATCTGGGATCAGTGCTTTACTCTCTGTGTACTGGGGTGTGATGGATGCTGGGAGGGGTGTTGCAAAAGCGGGGGCAGGCTCTTTTCTAATATGAGGGTCAAATGAAAGTTAGACTCTTCTTTACGTCCGAGTAATTGTCCCTGTTGTCACTGCAATAAGAAGCACTAGCAGGAAACATGCCCCTTTGCAGAAAGGGAACAGCTGGTGGAAATGCCAGCCAGGGCTAGTTTCGGCATTTGACCTGGCTTTCACCACAAAGATTGAGCCTCGGTGATGCCCCGAAGGTGTTGTATTTCAAACAATCAACTACTGAGGCGGGTGGGTTTTGCCGCTCACAGATAAGGTAAGATGGAAAGCCGTGGGGGAAGGGCAGGAGGATGTGTTTGTCTTGGTGTGTGCTGGTTTGAGCAGCTCTGTGGGCAGTGCTTCCCATCTTACTGCAAAGCCTTGCAGAGAGTGAGCTTGGCCTTTGCTCTACACAGAGATAAAACCGAGCACCTTCTGATTGCGGCTCTTTCCATGTCTCCTGCTGTCATAAGACGAGCTCTCTTAACAGGGTCTTTTGCTTTCTGTAGCAGCAGAGTAAGGTAAAGCTTTTCGTCTCGTGGTCTCTCCCCTAGTGTTTGCATCACAAAACCAAGCGTGCTGGTGCAGTGGGTTTGAAGCTGCTCCCTCTGACAGAGAAATGTGGGACCTGCATGCACCTGGGACAAGGTTATTGCATGGTGTTCCTTGCCTGTGATCATTAACTCCCCCGTGGCTCAGGGGAGCCTGCCTTGGCTGTCACCCACTGCTGTTTGTGTCCGGAGGCCCTTCTGGCACTGCCTCTGTGGTGGGATTCTTCCAGCTAGGAGCACTTGGGTCCTGGAAAAAGGACAGGGGAAAGGCTGAAGAGCGTGCTGGGGGCAGGGGGAAAGTTGTGTGTGCGATTTTTCTCATGCAGTGGGTAAGATAGGAGCTCTGAGCATAAACCCCTGCCGGACAGCAGCATGAGGCAAAGGGCTTCACCTTCTTAGCAGCCATTTGCCATTCCCTTTTCTCCACAAATTCTTTGTCACCTCCACGTCTAAACAACTGTTGTTAAGCACTACTAAAAATGCTTCAGACTTTTTTTACCACTGTGGTTCTTTTAATCAAACATACAACACAGGTTTCTTTTAAAAGGTAATTGGATTATTTTTCTGGCTGTATGACAAAAAAAAATATTTTTAAAAGGTATTTGTGCCCCTGCCTCAGCGCATCGCTGAGGTGGCTTGGCCAAGGCTGTTTTCACATCTGATTGCTGGCCCAAGCTCATGAATGAGAAAAGTGCAGCCAGACATTTCCTGTAACAGCCTTGTGGCTGAAAACCCCATGTGAGGACAGTTTCAGATTAGAACATAAGGGAAGTCCAAGCTGTCTAGGGGTGCCGAGGAGATGGTGCAAGCATCAGAAGGGCCAAGAGAGCTCAGCTCTGGGGTTTCTCACCGAATGCGCTGGTGTTATATGGTAGATGATACAGACATTGCAGTTGCTGCATTTATAAAGCCCTTGGTGGCAGGTGTGATTGTGTACTTGCTGGTTAATATACAAAGATTTCTTAGAATGCTCCTGCCATTCCACCCTGTCCCCCAGCCACTCTTCTCTGAAGTTCCCAAGCCTCTGTATCCTGAGGGTTTTCGGTGCCACCACTGGGTAGAGATAACTAAGCTGTGGTATCATGTTGATCTTGGACATGTTTGGAGGTTCAGGTTTCCAAAGTTTGTGTTCCAGGGACAGTTTGGTAAAGGAGAGGAGGGCAAATATTCCCCTGCTCCACATCCAACTCCCTTGGCTGATCTCCCATTGGCCTGGGGGTGCTGTCCTGCAGGGGAGCAGCTGTGCTGAACCACGGCTGTCACAGCAGCCTCCTCTAGAGCGCCATGTATTGCAGGTCCTGGATACAATGACAAAGGCAGAATGCAGGCTCTGCACCTGCATCCTGGCAGAGCAGGGTCAAAAATGTTGTATGAGCACCCCACATTCTTGCTTCAGATGTTTGCTGGTGGGGGAAGCTCTTGGGAAAAGCTGCTCAGAATGGGATAATATGCAGAGGGTAAGAAACATTTCTCTTCCAAATCATGGGAATGTAAATGTGTCCAGATAGTACTTTGCTGCTGGACCAAACTTTGGTTTTAAACGTAGCTCTTAGAGGCACTTGCAGTGGAGAGTGACCTGTGGAAGATGTGTCTGCCTTGCTAATGGGAGGGCAGCATAAGAGGGGAGGAAACTAGAGCATGTCATTTCCCAACAGCAGTCAGCTGTTCTTCTTCAGTTTCCTCTCCACAAAGCACCAGCCAGTGAGCCTCTAAGAGACTGGGTCGCTGGGGGGAAGTCCACAAGGCAAGGGGTAAATGAGGCCTAGGTTTCAGCATGTCCCATGGAGTTCCCTGTTGCTCTGTAGTGTCTCCCTTGACAGGGCACTGCCCTTTTCTCTCTTACGCACCATGATGCTGATTTCCAGTGTAACCATCACCAGAGTCAAGCATCAGCTTGATTTCACAATGTCTTCCGCAAGCTTGTGTGTGGTCACAGGGGACAGGAAGGGCACTTGTGTGTAATGGGAAGAGGCTGTGCTGAGGACACAGCTCTCAGCAGCACCAAGAGCACCCTGTACCCTTGGGAACAGCACAGAGTTTTGCCAAAAACCCAGCAGCATGGGGCTGGGTTGTGATACTCCCAAACTCCCCTGGTGTTCCCACAGACTTGCTCCTATTGGGCAGTTCAGCTGGCTCTAAACTATAGCCATAAACCATATTTATGTCCTCGGGGTTTTTTGATTGGAACTAAGCTTCAAACCAGCTGCTCTGGACCAGCAAGGTTCTGCCACTCTGCAGCCAGAGAAGCTGCCTAGCCTGTCTTTATCCTCCCCCTTGGAGGGGTACCCTGCCAAACAGTTAGCTGTCTGTAAAGACTGGTTATTGACATTTACACAAGGCTTAAAGAAAGAAAAAGGGCGTCTTTGTGGAAAAATAATTGCAGCTGGCCTGTTCCTTTGGTACAGATAAGTCAGACCAGTCACCAGTTTAAGTACTTTGGCTCCTTGGAAGGGGATATGGGCAAGGCCTTCCAGCCGATGCATTAGTCACAGATTTCCTCTCTGCTTTGCTGCTGTGCAGTCTCAGGAGGAGGGAAGGCTCAAACTCCGTAACTCAGGAGAAATATGTTTAAAAGGCGTAAGAAGAGTGTAACATGCATAAATGCTTTTATAGCTTCCACTTTTTCTGGTGTGGGAGTCTTGTTGAGACCATGGTGATGTCTTCTACCTAATGAATCCTTGGCAGGCTCAAGTGGGAGGAGGTCTCTAAGATGCCTGCTCCAAGCAAAACCACTCTCACAGCTAACTGAGGTCACTCAAGGCCTCGTCCATGTGGATGAGCTCAGCGATGGTGATGCCACCATATCTCTGTGCCCTGTCCCAGGGCCACACTGGTCTCCTAGGGGAAAAGGCATGGTCCTCAGGAATCAAAGGACTCAACTTTGGTTTTTAGTCTTGCCAGGTGCCAGGTGCCAAAGCACCTGGTTTCTTCCAGCTCCTGGCCAGATTCAGGACATATGGGTGTGGGGGTACAAGGTAAGCAGCCACAGGACAAAAATATTTCAGGGCTGGCAAGTCCTAACATATGTGCAGTTTAGGGCAAGGGAGCTGCTATATGCATTCAGCAAGGTATTTTCCATTCTCCAAGGCATCCTGCAGTAAAGAGTAGAGCCATATTCCCAATACAGTTCCTGGAAAGCTCCACTGTCAAGAGTCAAAGGCCTAAGCTGACCTACAGCCCACCTTCCAGTCTGAGCAAAACAGACCCCAGTTTCCCTCCCAACACTCAATAGTTAGCAACAGGGAACTCATGATCTCCTGTACCTGCTTTCCATTGTTATGGCCCCTGCCAGAACAAAACTGGAGCATTATCAGCAGGAGTGAAATTCCTCAGTGCTTGTGACACTCCAGTGCTATGGAGACAGTCACTTTCATAGGAAGAAATATAATAGCCCTCTCCAGTCCGCTGAGGGTTTTATGACCATTCCCCTTTCACATGGTGTTTCCTTGGCCACCTGGCAGGTGTTGCTTCTCCTGCATTTCCCTGCTTACTGTGATTTATTGGCATCTGTGTGGCCATCAGAAATGCAGTGTTTCTTCATCCACGAGCTTGGCAGATGTGTCCTTGATGGTGTTGCAGGCCAGGGTTCAGGGTAGCTATAGGTGATGTGGCACCTTCCACCCCTTGCTCAACAGCACACTTGGTCACTGGGCTAGGAGACACTGGAACAGGTCTCCCTCTTGGGCTGAGGACTGTCACAGTCCAGCTTTACTTTCTCCAAGAAGCTGTCTCCAAGCAGATCAAGTCACAATAGGAGGCAAACTAAAACCAAATAAATCTACCAAACCCTCCACTCCTCCGCAGTGGCTTCAGCAGGAGAAGAACTTCACTTCAGAGCCCAGAACAATTATCTCTTGAATGCTTTATAGCTGTGCAAGCAATCATAGCAGACACACACTAACTTTTATGGTGGTTTAACAAGATCTCTTAGACAACCAATGAATCTACACACAAATCTTTCAGTGCTTCTAAATGCCCTGCAATAGCAGCCCAGTACTGATAAACAGTGAGCCATAAAGCCAGCAGGGATGCACCTCTGGGGGTTAATAGCAGGATGACTGAGCATTTTAATAATTTTCCCTTTTTTTTAGTTTTGGTGTTACTGCAAGGAAACATGCCTTTTGTTCAGTCAAGCTGTCTTGTGAGTGTTATTTCTGCTAAGAGGTATCCTGGTTTGGTCTGAAATTGAGAATTTATTAATAGTTCAGTACAAAAAACTTTTGTCATACTTAACTGCATCGGTCTGGATTTAGTATTTAACCATTTAGTTCATGAATATGGGCACTGCACACAGGACTTGGTAGCTCACTCTCAGACCTGGGAAACCCACAGCAGCCTCAAGCTGCTTAGGACCCTGGGAACCCAAAGCTGTCTTTAGGGCTTGGCACCATGTGAGATGGCTCCAGCTGACAACTCAGGATCACTTTGGAGAAGCCAGGAAGGAAAGCATTTATCTCCCTCTGAAGTCAGAGCAATGTGTGCTAGCAAGGACAGATCTTTGAGGGCCTTCTCTTGGCCACAGTAATGCCTGTGGAACATGCGAGGCACCAGGAGCTTGCACTGGCCAGCCTTCCCTGGCTCACTGACAACATGGAGCAACTCAGCTGTGCTGGGAAAAGTCCACCCCTGGCCTTAAGGTGACTAGATGGGGAAGCCGGACATTGGCTGTTTTGCCAATTCCAGCTACTGCTGCTGGACCAGGAGGACCATATGAGAATTACAGCTTGTGCTGAAAGCACCCCGCTTGATTCATCGTGCTTTCTGAGACATATCCTACAGGTCAGCAATGCAGCAGCAAGGCAAGTTGCAACAAACACCCATAAATAATGCCTGGTCTGGCAGACATCTGCAGGTGAGTGATCCAGGCTGCAGGCCTGTCCTGGAGGGGAGAATATGATCTTGCACTGTAGGGTCTGGGACAAGCCCCCCATGCTGGGTTACACAACCTGGCATCAGAAACACTCACTGCTCTTGCCTTCTGTATCCTGGAAGGGCTAAATCTATCAAAGCTGCAGCTGGAGACAGCTTGGGAAAATCCTGCATCACAGATGAATGTCTGGGGTGAAAGAGGGCCAGCATGCTTGCACATCATGCCAAGCTGAGCCAGCAGAGTCTCTCAGGTTTCTTCTGTCTCTATACAACACGCTCAGCATTAATGCACTGCTCAGATCCCCAGACTTTGCAGCTGCACAGCCATACTGCAGAAGGTGCAGCTACTTTGAACATCTCTAAGCCATGTGTCAACTTGAGCCATGCTTTTCAAGGGGCTGGGAAATGGCTGCAGCTCACTCCTGACCGATCGCCTTGGTCTTCTGTGTCTCAGTGGTCCCTTTGCTGAGTGGAGTCATGCTGGCATTCTAGCACAGCACATGCAGTTTATTCATCTCGCCATCAGCCAGCTCCCTACAGCAAAGCCCCCCAGTGATGACAGCATCTTCCCCCATCATGGGCAGAAAGAACAAGGGAGAAAGATGGCCACAGCTCAGCTATCCAGTTAACAAAATGAGAGATCTGCCAAAGTCTGGAAAAAGCGCCCATCTGGCAGGATCTCGCAGCTCCACCCTAAGGGAATCTGCATTTCTGACACTCAATCTGCCTCCTTGAGGGAATACCCTCCTAGAATCAGCTGCAAGCAGAGAGACTTGTGAGCCTGTTCTGTACAACTTGGTCTAAGTAAGGGTCCTCCCAGCTCACCTCCAGCCAAACAAAAGCAAAGGCTCTTTTCTTCTGAAATAAACAGAAGGTCATGAGCTAACCTGGAGCTGTATTTTCAGCTCTAATGTTGCTTTTCAGCTCTGATGCTTGTGTTTGTGCTTGGCTGCTTCCTCCTTTCCAAATTCCAGTGGTGGGTTGCCTTTGTTTGCTTATGAAGAAGGCAGAAATTTGGATATAGTCTTACAGGAAAAGATCAGATGCAGTTTATGGCATCTTGCACCAAAGGAGCACTGAGAACAACTAGAATCATCAAACTCATCTGAGCTTGAATCAGTAGCCAGATTTTTCCAAGGTGCAGGTAACCCAGTAAGAGGAATGGGTGAGCAGTCACCAAGGCAAGTTCCCAGCTGCAGTCTTGACCCAGAGAAAAGAAAATTTTGAATCCTGAAGACATCTGCATAACTCAAACTTTTCCATCGGTTGGAGAGAATGCTCTCTTCTCTGTTTGGTGTGGAGCAGCTCCGCAGCCCAGCAGACCAAGCTGTAAATAGAGCCCCAGGGAACCAGACCACTCCAAACTGGTGCAGTTTTTGAACTGTGGGGATGAATCATCCAAGTAGATTTCTTCAGGCAATATAGGGAAGAAATGTCACCAGCCATGTGAAAATTGAGACCACATGCTTCTAAGATGTTTTTTGAAAGGAGTGTGCTTGACAAAGCTAGAGTGACTTCAAGGCTGATTCCCAGGTCAGACCCCAGCAGAGCAGTCCCTCCTCTTCTGCTCCCAGGGACTCTCTCAACTCTGATAATTATTTTCACTGCAGCCAGTGTCTATTTTTTTGCACTACCCAGTGAAAGGCTGCAAGTCCTTCAAGGCTGAGACAGAGCTTGTGTTTTGTTTGTTTGGAAAAAAATGAATGCCAGAAAAAACCAGATGCCTGAGAACTGCCTCTGGCCTCTCCCATCTGTGCATGAAGGCAACTCCTCCACAGCAGCAGCAGCCTCTCCTTCCACTTGGCAGGTGTTGCCTGGACCAGAGCCATAGGTACAGGATCTATTTTCTGTTGAGCACGCAAAGGAGAGGCGGTTGCCTGGCACAGCCTTGTGCACTTCAACAGCTGATCTGATAACACAGAGGTGCTGGCCTCTGTTCTCTGTGCTTCATTCCCTGAAGAAGCAGGGTGATCATTACTTTTTCTTTCCATGAGGAAGCTGTTGGACACAGCTGGCACCTGAAAGGGGTTTTTTCACTGTGCAATTAGTTTCTGGGAATTTGGGGTTCTTTCACATTCTGAAAGGCGGCATTTTGCACCGCTTGGGAGGCCTGTCCCTCATCATCCAGCTGTCTTTGTGCCATTAATGCAGCCACATGCTTTGACCTGGTTACCCCACCCTGAACAACCTTGGCTACAGCACCCACATTTCCAAAGGGCATGCACCAATGGCTGGGAATCCAGGAGAAGTCAAAGTGAGCCCCAATCAGGCAAGGCAGCTAGTTATTACTAAGCTGCTATTTCTACTGCAAGAAGCCCTGGAGCAGCAAAACTGCTCACTTCATGTATGTTCATTAGCAGCATGGATAAGAGCAGCATTGATTGCAGGCTATAATTAGATCTCTGGGACCTTTTTGGACCGGCTTTCTCTGGCATTGTGCTACTTTGAAAGGACTTCCAATTTCTTTTCTGAATAGTTGGGATGGCATTTCCCTATTCAGCAGATTTGGGACCGTTTCTGTTTTCTCCATTGTGGCTCACAGAGCTCTCCCAACTTGGTGCCACAAGCCCCACACCACAGAATTAGCAAAAGCTCCATTGTTTGACCACTCCTGGTCCCTTGAGTTGTAGAGTTGGCCCGACTGCAGCTCCCTTCTTAGCACTGCATGGCCAACCTGCCAGGCAGCCCTCCCTGCTTTGCTTAGCTTGCCAAGATGTAGTTTTGTGAGTACCTTCCTTTAATGATGACTCTGATTCTCCTGGAAACACTTTCTTAGCATGTTCTGTGCAGCCAGCCTAGAGCATTCCCAGAAGAAATGGATGCACTAAGCCAGCACTAAGCACGTACTCGGGGCATGGTGGCCTACATGGGAATTATTACTCGTCTCTTGGAATGCTGGAAAACAGCCTCAGCATCCACTCTGTGAAAAACAGGGGAGGAAGAGTCAAGGGAAAGATGCATAGCATGAAGGACTGGAGTTGAGATATCAACCGTCCACATGGCAAACGGGACCCAAGGGTGTCTCTGCTTGTGGCTTCCCCTCCAAGTGCTGGTATGCTGGAGACAACCATTAAGCACAGCCCTGTGGTGGGTATCTTTCTTTGCCATGTTCACAGACCATTCCTGTCTCTTCTCTTGCACTGCCCACTCAGCAGCTGGCCGGCAGGGGCAGAGGTGCTGGCAGCCCACCTGGAATTATGAAGCCGGAGGCAAACATTCACACACCAGATCTTGGCCAACCTGCGTGCTGAAGGAGGTTATCCGAGGAAGAAAGTTTGTACCTCTGGTTTTGAACCCTGGTCCAGGTAGCTCGGTTTGCAAATTGCAGACTGAGATGCAGATTGAGCTCTGGGTGGGAGCCCAGCGAGACAAGAGGCCACGAACTGCCAACCTTTGAGATAACAAGGGCACAAAGACGGGTGGTGGCAGCCAGGTGAATGAGCACTTGAGAGACACGGCAGGAGCCGGGAATTGCTGGCCTTTTTGATAACAAAGGAGATGAAGAGGGGTGATGCCAGCCAGGTGGATGGACACAAGGAGCCAGGAGCAGAAGACTGGGGAGGAAGAGTGAGACTTGTGTGTGGGTAGATTGTGAGGGTATAACAGCCCAGGGGGTTCCATCGTTGGGTGCCTCTTTGGAGGCACCAGCTCCAGGTGTTTCTGTGTTACTGTGCCATGAGTAAATGGCTTTATGGAACGAGACATCTGAGACTCTGCTGTGGGAAACCTGGGGCCAAACCAGTACGGAAACCCGGTCTGACACTGTGTGAGTGGGGTGTGCAGGGAGTCAAGTGGGGCACCTGTTGGGTCACTGGAGCCACACACCGTGAAGGGGCTTCGGTCCCAGCAGCCTGGCCTTGGGAGTGTGGCTGCCAGAGAGTCTCCTGAATGGTCAGACTGGGAACTTTCCTTAACACCCAAGGCCAAACTGACTGAGATTAAAGCATATTTTTGAGTGGCACTCTGAGGACAGAAATTCACCCAGGAGAAAATGTTTCGGAGATGAGCCACTTTAGTCTTCCTGCCTTCTCATGGGAGGCTTGCTGACCTCATGCTGATGTGTGACCTGAACCAGAAATACTGAGTGCCTGCCTCTTTCCAATACCTTCACCCAGTAGTACAAACTCTGACCCACCCAGTGCAAGTTAACTGCGCTATTTTCTGCAATGTCAACATGAATTTTATCTATTGTTTATCCCTCAAAGCTATGCAAATTATTTGAAATAAGTTTATCTTTATTCCATAGCCTCCCCTTCCCTTCTCTATTACCTGATCTTAAATTGCTTTTCTACCAGTTTAAAGCTAAAGCAGTTTAATGTTAAAGCTCTGCTCTAACAAACGACTTTGTGAAACTATTTGCTTACGTTTTAAATTTGTTCTCTGTGCGAGATCTAAGCCAGATCTGCTGAGGTTAGTGGCTCTCATAGGGGTTTATTGCCTATTACTCCTCTGAACTCAGGAAGAACCAGTCCAGCAAAGGGAGCAGGTGTTTTGTTCTGGTGTTTTTTAAATTACCTACCTCAGCTATGCACGTGCAAACCGCATGTCTAGCCACAAGGTCAGCATCGGTAGAACATGGCTTGGCTGGACCTGAGAAACTTTATGATAAGCAAGGGGTGAAAAAGAAATTCCAAGCTTGAGTTTCGGAGCCCAGCGTAAGTTCTGACCCAGCTGATGCTGATTAGCAGCCAAAAATTTAACCAGCAGAGACAGAGCCTCTCTTTGAGACAACTGTGGGTTTTCGGCAAATTGGTCTGGCAGGAAGAAGGGATGGCCACAACCATTTCTGTTCCAAGGCATTTGACAAGGCAATGCTTAGTTTGCACTGGAGCCAAAGTCCATTAGTTTAGCAACAAAGAGCTGTCAGCACCAGACTCTCTAATGTAACCTGATACCACTATTTAATGTCTACTGTGTGAATTATTAACAGAGTTCCACCCAAGGCCTTATCACTGGGACGCTAGAAAAATTTACTTCCAAGGGCAGGTTCGGTATCCTTTGCCTGACCTAGATTTTATAATTCCCCCCAAATATCTTAGCCTTACTTATACTTTTAAATTGCCAAGCATGATGTGGCTTACTGCCCTTCCATGAAGAGATGAACAAGGGGAAGAAGGTTGCTGCTCCCTGTCTGTTGGAAAGGAACAGGCTAGAGGAGAGGCAGAGAGGGCAGTTCTGTTTTCTGTTGGTGTAGTTTGCACTGAAAATGCACACACCTAAAAAGAAGTTGAATGTTTAAGGGACACTCAGGCAGGGACATGTTTGCAAGGTAAAGACAAATCCTTTTCTGGCCAGACAGTAACTCAGTGTGTCTCTGCCTTTCCCAGGCCACTCTTTCGTACTACTATCGCCTCCTTGCCCTGCACTCCAGTGGCAATCTCCCGGATAGAAATCCCCATTTCAACTCTTCCGTTCCAGTCCTGGTCTCCTCTTCCTGCCTTGGTTTCTCTCTGGAAACCCACTGCTGCTAAAGGAGCACATCATACCCTCCTCACTTCTATCGGGGCAAGCCATGCCCTAGGTTGCTCCCGAGATGTCTGCAGCTAAGTGGTACCCAAACATCTGGGTGCTCCTGCTCCCGTGCAGGCTGGGCAGCAAACCATGCCCTGACGTGAGAAACGTGACAGCCATGTTGCTCAAGGGCCTGGCTTCTCACCCAGTAATTGGCTTGAAGAAGGAGAAAAAATTGTTTGCGAGAGTATCATGGAGAGACATCAGGATGGGGTTATTAATAACAGGCAAGACATAACCTGCAGGCCACATGTCACAGGGCTGCATGGTGAGGCCATCGTGTGGGATGTGCAACTCAAAGTGCCTTCATGGAGAGGCAAACCTAACCCTCACTCCTGCGGAGCTGCACCTTCTCAACCTTTACACTGAATATCCTGCTGCTTTGTGATGTTGTTAGGCTGGCAGCCTGCCTGCCTGACCCCTGTATTTGCTAACTGTCAAGGAAGTCCCTCTATCCTTAGGACTGCAGATCCAGGTACTTTTTCCCCAGAATATACAGCATGTATTTGTGGCACCTCAAGAATTTTCCTTCCCCTGGCCACCTTCCTAATTTTTCCAGGGTAACTTGGGTTATTATTTCACACCATGTTCAAAATCCTAAAAAGTTCCTTGAAGAGAGTGCACTCACTTGCCATTGAGATATCCCATCTCAAACTCTCCTTTACACAGCCCTCACTTTGGCACACAGACCACAGCTTTCTTTCCGTGGGATCCAGTCTGCTATCCAGCACCTCACATGTCTCTGGTGATATTACACCATTCCTCACAAATCATTCCCCTGTGGAGTTCAAGTGTCTCCCTTTACTGCCAGCTCTATGCTGGCTCCCACTTCACAGCAGTGAAAACAGATTTCTGAATTTCATTGTGTTACTAGCAAGTGAAATTATTTCACAGTATTTGCAAACTACCCCTCTTCCCAGATTTCACCATGACCAGGAAAGGGAGGAAGATGCTACTCTAGTTTCATTTACTTGAAGAAGTGTTTGGCATGCAGCTAAAGAGCAGAATAGGCACAGTTAAACAAGAACAGGTTATATCCATGGCCAGGCTGCCTACAAGACCAAACACATCTGCCTAGACAGACAGCCTCTTACTTTCCATGGGGTAGCTCCCAGGGAAGGCCCAATTGCCCATGTGGAAATCATCTTCCAGGAGACCTTCCTGTAGTGGGGGCAGCCTTGGGGGTGACTCCATCCGCATATCCACCCTGCTGAGACAAGGGGCCCGGCTAAACACCTAGTCCTTTATGGAGAGGACATGGAAAGAGGCCAGTGATCTGGGAGGCACTGGCAGTCATGCTGAGGGACAGAAAAGGCAGCCTGGGAGAGGCTGGAGAAGGCTGATAAGGAAAGGATTCTCCCTGGTGGCTTTGCTCTCCCCTCCTGCCACTTCCAATACACAACCACCAGGAGAGCAGTGGTGGGCTGGTGGAGGAGGGAGGGACCTGGAGAAGGAGCCCCAAGGCCAGGAAGGCAGGTAGAGATGCCCCAGCACCACAGAATGGGAATTATGGGAGACTAAGACTGAAGGAAATGGCAGTGAGTGGCCTTTTCTGTTTCCACTGTGTGCCTTCACAAGTCTGAGGAAGGACAGCAGAGTTCCCTGGGCTCACCAAGGCTATCCTACTCCACCACAGGTCTCCACATAGAGGAGAGTGAGGAACTAGTAAGAAGTCACTCATCTCCCCAAGACACAGCAGCAGCCACAGACAAGGGTGCCTCAAGGTGAGGCAAGCTGCACATTTCTCACCCAACCAGCAAGCAGCACTGTCCATCAGATTCCCCCGAGGAAAGGAGGAGAAAAATGTGTCACACCCTGACCAGAAGCCAGCCAGCACCTCTCAGTCACACCAGCTGTCACAGAACTGCAAAGTAACCCTGTGGCTCGGCAGAGACAAACCCTGTTGCACCAAAATTATTTTAGTAAAGCATATGCAACTCTAAGTCAGAAGGCCCATGGGAAACACCCAATGAGAGACATAAAGTTTCCCCAAAGTTGCTTGTAGGGTGGGTTAAGAAGCCTTTCCTTAGGCGTCCATGAATAGCCATCTAAACACAGGGTGACAGAATCAGCTGTGGTTTTGCTGGAGCCAGTTTTTGCATTTTTGCAGGCAAAAATTCTCCCCATGAATTAATGTTAAGTCGCTTAGGACCTGGGTTTTCATGAAAAAAGTCTGGGCCAAGGAATGGCTTGGTTAAGAGGAAAATGGAGATATTTAAAAGGTCAAACATCAAGTGTTTGAAAACTGCATGATGAAGCATGGAGAAATCCAACCCAAAGTATCCCCTGAGCCTTGACTGACATTCTCTTTGATCCTCCATCCTGGTTTGGGTGAAGAAAAAAATAAAAATATTGCAGTTTTTGTGGCAAAAAGCAAACCCTTTCCTACAAGGGTGTTTGAATTCACCATGAGAGAGGCCTGGAGGCTTGCAGGGAGCAGTGTCTGACTGTGTCACAGCTGTGGCTTTCTCCCCACTGAAATGAACCCAGGCACTCAACTTAGGCCTTGCATTCGCTCTTCAGGGAGTTTTTTAACCAAGAAGAAGGATTAGCATGGAAAAAATGTTTCTGTGGGTACTGCATTGGAGTCTGGGGCTTCCTTGACTCACAGTGTTGGCAGAGCAAACCCTGGACTTCGAAGTTGGACCCATGCCTTGGAGTCTTTAAAATCCCATTGGAACTCAGGCCCCGCTGTCTGGAAAGGCTCCCTGCCAGGCTCTGAGCCTGCTGCTTCTTACCCAGCGCAGAGTTATTACCGCCTCTTGGCTCCAAACCTTTTCCCTGGTGAGAACAGTCATATTTTCCCCAGCTGCAGCAAGTTTCCTTTCCTCAGTTAACCCTCACACCAGAGACAGCTGTGGACTCACAGGATACCTGTCCACTGCCTTGATGTGAATCCCCCAGAGGGAGATGGAGAGAAGACAGCCTTCCTTCTCACTGCCTCCATGGCACAGGGTAACAAGAACATGTGCCAGTAGTCCCCTCTCTGAGATAAAATGGACAGAGCCCATTGCAGACACAGGATGCCTGAGCCAGCCATCCCACCATTCTCCTGCCTCCAGCAGTGTCAGGTCAGTGATGCTGTTAAAGCACTGAAACCACTGTCTTGCACGGAAGTAACCAACACCAATTCAAAGACCTTCACTGTGAGAACTGATCCCAAGAAGTCGGGCAGCGATCAGTGCCAAGACCCAGAGATGGGAGAAAGGCAAGGGAGGTGAGGTTTCCCAAAAGGCAAAGAAGAAATGGCATCTCTCTTCAGTGAGTTCATGAGGTTGAGATGGCAGCCTGCAAAGATGGGCAAGGACACGCAGTGCTGGGCCTTGGTGTGGAGGATCTGCTCCATCACCTTCCCAGGCACAGGGGTGAGGCTGACAGGTCAGTTGTTCCCAGGGTCCTCCTTTCTACCCTTTCTAAAGATGGGTGGAACGTTCCCCTTTTTCAGTCACCCGGGACTTCACCTGCCTGCCATGACTTGCGGCAGGTGGATCGAGGGCTCGGTGCAGCTCCAGCAGCCTTTGCACAAATGGTTTAATGCAGACAGAATGAAGGTCAGAGAGGAGACAGAAGTGGGAAGCCTGGACAGCTGCCCAAGACCACCGAGGAGCAGTCTGACTGGGTAAGATCAGCCCTACAAAGCTCTAAGGCCCAGCATTGCTTCTCTGGGTTTGCTCTTGCAGCAAGAGATGTGTGACAGGCTCCCAGCCCAGCCCGCACTGAGGGACCTGAATGTGACCGCAGGGGAATGCTGTGAAGCAAAGGCATTCACAAGACGTGAAGGCTGTGGGGGGCATTTTGGTGATGATCATCAGGTTTTGAGCCTGTTGGCAATGTTTTGAGATTTGGCATTTTCCCCATGAATTTATCTAATGAGCCCAGGCTGGAGTGAGAATCTCACCGTCTCCCATATGGGGAATCAAATCTCGTGTCACTCCCTGCTCCCCTGCCCCTGCGTTTCTAAATCCTGTTTAAAAACAGGATGTTTCTGAGTTCAGACTCCCTTAGTGAAAGCCATATGAACTGTTGCTATCCAAAACAGCTTGTTTGAATTGTGTACACTGAAAGACCGTGAAACTGGAATGCAGAAAGCCAGTCACCTCAGGAGTGGTAAAAATGGCTGCAAAACTACTCCCTCTTCATTTCTGTTGCTCTCTCAGCTAGTGCCTGCCAAAGGAGACAATTGCTTTTTAATTATTCGTTCCCCAGAGTTGCTAAGTAGACTAGTACCAAGCTAGCTGAAGTCTGACATATTTGCTTTTTTAAAATATGTTTTTAAATAAGCATACTACATTTTCTTCAAAAAACATCTCTGCTGTGCGAAAGAGCAAAAGCCAGCAGTCTGTGTTTAATTGAGTCCCTCTATGTTTGGCTTACATGCACTTTAGGAGACTGACAGAAGTATGCAAACATGGGAACAGGGCCAGCTTTTGCAAAGTTAATGAGGAAAAAAGCCCACAGTCACTGCTTCTGCTGAAGCACTGCCTCCCGTGAACTGATACTTACACAACCAACCAAGAGAAGAGAAAAGCACGCAGCATGGTCACTTGTGCTCAGCTCTCCTTCCCTTCTCCCTCCAGCGGCACAGGGACACTGGGTCTGCGTAGTTTTTTAGCCCATGATGCTGTAAGATAGTTTGTCCAACTGTCCTGTACCTATCTGCAGTCTTTCTGTCAGTCAGATCTGCCTTGGTCAAACATTGCTCCTGTTGGGAATCTGCAGGAAGGAGAGAACTGCTGCAGTAGGCTGTCAGTGAAACCTCCTCCAAAACAAAAATCAAGGCTGAGCATACCAGTAGTGGGAATTCTCCTCCAAGGACATCACACTCCATGTGACTTGGTGCAGGACCACTGGTGGTGGGAGATTCCCTGTTGCTGCTGGCTCCCGAAAGCAGAAAAGGCAGGCTGGAAGTACAGAGACGTTTGTGTTGCTCCAAACACAAACACTTGACACTTGGCAAACAGGATGGCCCATCACAGCAGTTTTCAGCCCTTTCCCAGGAAGAGGGCAGGGGAGGAAGTCCCAGTGCCAAATGTGAGATGATGTGACCAAGTGCCAGAGCCCCACAGTGACTAGAGGTGAGAACTGGCTATCAACTCCACAGGCAAGCATAGCAGGGTGGGACACAGCTGGGCTGCTCTGGTCAGGCCCTTGTCCACCACAAGGCACCAGAATTGCACAGGAGACCCCCGAGAAGGAGTCACTGTGCAGCTGACAGTGTGTCCAAGCTGTAAAACCAATGTCTTGTCCCTGGCAGATTAAGGGTTCTCCACTCTCAGCTCTGAGCTGTTGAGCAAGGAGACCTTGCTGTGTTTCCCCACTCAGAGACCTTTTCTATGTTGCTCTGAGGACGAGCTAAGGACAGACCACCTTACAGTCAAACACTTGGCTATGAACTGACCATGTAAAGCAGAATTCAGTATGAGCACAGCTTGCCAGCAACTGGAAGGCCTTCTCAAGCAGAAAAAGGCTCTCAAAAGTGTTTGAAAATATCCAGAGCCCTACAGCCTCGTGTGGCAACACCAAGAAAAGAAATTCCAAATAGAAGTTTTAGTACTGGACAAACACAGACAAGGGACTGGCCCTGAATTTCTCAACAACCCTGAAACTCAAAGCTTCCTTCTTGGATGCTGTTTTCTGTTATGCACAATCCTTAAACAGAGAGTTTTCAGCAGTACAAGCAGAAACTATTGCAGCTGGCTTAAGCGATTGCCAGCCATGGTGAAAATGCCTACAATGGCACAAGCATCCAGTGGGATCCATTTTTCTGGAGGTTACATCAGTGCTTTTCATCTCCCACTGCTAGTTGTGCTTGCCTCTCTGCAAAAGATTGCCTGAACTTACTTGGCCAACATTTTGCTCCAGTTAGAGCTGGAAAAAAGGACACCTGAATAAGCAATGACCTTTCTCAAGGTGAGACCCTCATTGCCCCTGTGACATTTCCAGTTATTTGACATCTTGAGCAATACAAAATGCACAAATTTATCCTCAGCTGATTCTTACAAAGTAAACAAGCAAGAACACAATGCCTCTACAAAATTGCTACATCACAGGGGACTGCAAATATCTGAAAATTGAAATAACATGTAAGGCAAACATCACTTCAATACTTTCATATATTTTCCTTGCTAGAGACCAAAAGACATTCTGTCTACTAATAAAGCAAGAATTCTCTATTTCCGTAGCCCACAGACAAATCAAGAACCTGTGGTATTAAACATTAGCAAGTTTAAGAAAGAACGTAGGGCTGGGGAAAAAAAAGCACTAGTGACTTGGAAAAAAATGCTGGTGCCTTTTTAGGAAAGGCTAAAAATTGAAATAGGCCTGACCATTGCAAGTAATGCTTATGGCTACAGGCACCCTCCTGCTCTTTCTGGACAACTGGCTACTAGTGCTTCCATGACTTGGAAGCCCTTGGCCCTTCTCACCTCTGAGTCCTTGTTGGTTGACCTTGGAAATATACTTGGGAGTCACCTCGGACACCTAAGAAAGGGCCAGATACAGGCAGTGAGCAAATCGATGAAGTTCTACGTCCTGCCTTGACTCTTTCCTCTGTCCTGCCTCTCTCTGAGCACACTCAGACCCTTCCTGCCTGACAGGACTCTTCCCCCAATGTCAAGAGCTCAGAAGGGCATTGAGTAAAAGAGGAGAGCCGCATTATTTCCCCACACCCTGCCTCTCCCTGTAGTCATGGCTCAGCAGAAAGGCATGTCTCTCCATCACACATACACCATTTATAACAGAAACCACCCTGTCCAAGGACTGTTCCTGCTTCGCCAGTAAGGGCTGTGGTTTTCTGCCAACTTGTATTTTTGGAGCCTGTTTACATATAATGACTGCTCAGATCACTCCAGTTTGTTGACATCTTTTTTCTGGAGGTCCTCAAACTGGACACTGTTCTTCTGAAACAAAGCTACAAACACCAAGCAGATGGAAACCAACCATCTCCTTTGCTCCTGTCAAGTGGGTGGGAGCTCATCAGGAGAAATCACCCCTGAGGGCAAACAACATGTAGCTCTAGAACATCCAGGAGACCTTCTGTCCCGTCCAAAAACTGGAGTGAAGCTGGGTAAGCACCACCAGGAATTGTCCTTAGAGGTGTGACAAGCTCTGCAGAAAGAAGTGCAGCAGCTGAGAGAGAGGGTGTCCTTATGGACACCAAATCCATGGTAACATGGACTGCAGAAAAGGCTTAGTCACTGGCAAATATGTATCTGGGTTTAAGGTTTATGCTAGAATTACATTTGCATACTATTTATTCAGAAGTCCTTTCCTTTTCCATCTTGTGCAATCTTGTTTTCTGAGTCCCTTAGCATTCACTGCAGACTCCTTTTTGTATTGAGCCTGACAGTTTTGGGGTTAAGATGAACTGGAATGAATCCCATGGTGTTATGCACAGAGGGCATCCTACAATTGTCAGAAATGGTAAAGAGAAAGGAGATGCCACCTGCAGAAACCTTGGGATGATTCAGAGTCCAAGAAGTAGGTGCTAGCTAAGCTCTCAGGGGACCCTGAGTGAATACCACCACCAGTGGCAAGATGGCTTTGGGAAGAAAAATTGATCAACTCCAGGAGGGTGTTTCAGAGGCCCACCAGCTGCAGCCAGCATCCTCCTAAGGCATCATTCCCACCTCCAGCCCTGTTTTCAGTCTCCTCTGAAACAACATCGGCTGCTTTACAAGTTTAGTATTAGCTACCTGGTGAAAGAATTTGTGCCTGATTTGCCTGGTAAAAAGGGAACCAGTTTTCAGTGATGCTGTCACACAAGGTCAAAGTCACCTGTGAAATAGTGCAGGCCCCAGGTCAAACACAGAGACAAGTCCATAATAGCATTAGCTGCCAAATTTGGAAAGCCTTTGACTGCAGCACTATTATCTAAATTTAAGGGTAGCAGGACTGGTTGAATTATTCATTGCAAGCAAACTCTCTGGCAAACCTCAGCCATGCTACCTGTTCAGAGGTCTGTTTACAGATGTCTGTTATGCAGAACAGTGCAAACTGTTCATGCAAAACACACTTCAGCCTGGGAGCTGTCTGCCAGTCCTTTACTTCTGTCACTCCCTGCCCCGTGGGTTGTGCCAAGGGTGGTATCCCTGCTCCCTCCCGTACCTGTAAATCCTACCTATGGGCAGAAGAGGGATACAGCCCATAGGGAGGAGCAGGATTCTGCCTGTAAAGCACATGGCTAGGTTTCACCACCATTTTTGCGGATGCTTATGCATGTATTTGCTTGTATCCACTTTGCATTCTTTCTTTTTCTCCTCTGAGACTATCCTCTTTCTCTAGTGGGTTTTTTTTGCCTGTCTGAGGGACCAGACTGAAGACAGTGCAGAGTCCATTGTTAGATGCACTTCTCTTACTGCTGTCCCTCTGTTTGCACCCAGCACTCTGTCTGTTTCTGCCTTCAACAGTCTCACAGCCATTTCCAATTCTCCGGGCTAAATAATTAACACAAAGCACTCCCATGCTTGTGGGAGAAGCTAACGCTGTGCTATCAGTGTTGCATGCACATCCCTTTGAGGCCTTGCACTACCTTTTCCGGAGGCAGGACTCTGTTACCAGGAACAGTCTCTAGCACAGAAAAACTGCTTTTTGAGAAGAAGGATGGAGCTGAAGGCAGCCCAGAAAGACTGGCTGCTCCAAAATTACAAAGGGAAAAATAAAGTCCAATTCTTCCATTTGGGGGAAGGAGGGGGGGGGCATTCTTTTTGCAGGGGAGGGACAGTTCTCTTGACAACCCCTTTCACCTATAATCAGCTGTGTCTCAGTGTCTTGGCAAGACTGGGTTCACTGCCCAGTCCTCTGGTTTGCTTCACTTGTTTTCATGCAGTTGCACATAAATTAGCTGTGTCCTGCCCATGCAGGATGTGCCTTTTCATGTTCCACCAGGAGAGACAACAGTCTCAGTCTTCGTGGTTTGTGCAGACAACCACAGAGTTACTTTGGCAGGCAAAAGTTGCCCTGAGAGGGAGTGACACCTAACCCTGAAAGTGCTAAGACCAGCTATCCCAAATGGCATTTTGTTCTAAGAATCTGAAAAGCTGAAATCTCTTCATCCCAGCTTAAATACTAGCACCAAACCACTATCAAAAAACAAGCACCAAACTTTCCTCACTTCAGCAAGTGCTTCAGACTCTTCTCAACTTTGAATCAGTACAAGGCTTTCTAAAGGCCAAAGGCTAAGCACCCTGATCTGCAATTGAGGACTTTGGCAAGTAATTGATTCCAGATCAGCTCCTCCACCAGCCCTGCGCAAAGTGCAAAGTACAGCAGAACATGATCCCACCCTTAGCAATTGAAGAGCAGTTGTCACTATTCATTTTCACTGAAGTGCAGAAACGAAACATCTAAATCCAGATCTAGCTGTCTTCTTCCCATGCTTTTTGGGAAGGCTAGGGAGTAAGCTGAAGAGAAATACATTCCCATTTCCCAAAGCCTTTGATGTCTGGGAGATCATGTCTGGGCCTCACAATTGCATTCCCTCTTCTGGCTGCCCAAAATCCTCATCTCTCTAGTGAAAGTTCAGTGGAAGTTTGGATGCTGCGCAGCAGCAGCAGCAGTTTCCACCTCCCAGCTAAGTCATATAAAGAGGCAGCAAAGATCAATGGGACAGTTCATCCTCTGGCAGTACCTGTCTCTTCCTGTTAAGCTGCCTGGGCCATGGGCTTGCTCCAGGGGCACCATTCCAGTGCCCACACACAGGTATGAGCAGCAGCACTAGTGGAGAAGCCTCAGGTCTCCAGGCTGGCCTCTAGCTGCTGCTTCAGAAGACAGGAGGTCCTGCAGGTCCCACATGCTTTGTGCAGATAGCTCAGATACCAGAGGGCACCAGACATCCATGTTTAGATAACTAAATCTTTCCCCTAGCAGGCCCTACAGGTCTGATTCCTAAAGAGCTTAAGATAGAGGGACTTATGTGTTGTTTGTGCTAAGCTGTTCTGAGAGAGGAAAAAGTAAAGTGGAATTGGAACAGGACTAGATTGAAAGCTATAATTCTATGGCAAATCCAGCAAGTGAAAACCATTCCTAATCAACGGGCTTCTAATCCTTCTGTCTTGAGAAAACAGCTTTCTAGGTGGTCTCCATTTACCATTAAACTCTGCTGAAAATGCATGCTCCTTCATACTTCTGTACACTGTATCTGGAAAGACTCACGGACTCCTTTTCCATTTCAAAGCCTGTCATTTGAGGTTGTACCCTTCAGAGTGGATCAACAAAATTGTTTTGTAGTAGGACACTACAGTGCCCTACCATCCTTTGAGTTCTCTCTCGTGTTGGTGGATTCTGCAAGGACAGCTGAGAGCACAGCCAGATTGTGTGGGATTCCTACAATCCAGTAAGTCATTGGTGCCTTTGCAGCATTTTAAATGGTCCACAGACACCCTGCCACCCAAGGATTTGTCTGCATATATTCTCCCAAGACCAATTTTCATGCTCCCATGAAGCCAAAATAAATCAAACAACATGGATCGGTAGAGGACCCTGGCATACCTGTAACCCTAGGATTATCTTGTCCTAGCTCTGTGAATCATTAGGGTACCCTCACTGTCTTTTGTCTCTTTAGCTCAACAATGAATTGCCCCAATCCCATTCCTTTATTATCCAACCAGCTTATTTTTATGCCTTGAGATTTCAGATTTGTCTTGTCAGGGTTTAGGCTGTCCATTGTTCATTCCATGTAGGTATTCCTGGAAGTGTTCAAGGCCAGGTTGGATGGGTCTTTGAGCAACTTGATCTAGTGTGAAGTGTCCCTGCCCATGGCAGGGGGGCTGAAACTAGATGATCTTTAAGGGCCCTTCCAATCCAAACCATTCTCTGATTCTATGAGCTGTAATTTTGATGACCTGCTACCACATGTGCCATCAGCACCCATCATTCTCAGACACCTCTAATGCCTTCTTTCTGGTGCTTGTAGACATTCCTTCTCCATTCATGTCAGTGTGTCTTTCACTAATCCTCCCAAATCCTGGCAGCATAAGAGAGTTGAAGAGCAGTTGCTGATGTTCCTTTGCAGGCATGACAAACACAGTCTAGAGGGTTTTATGCTGTCAGCTCAAGTGACTGCCTGCACTCAGAGCTCTTGGAAGTCTCAGTGCTGTATCCAGGGCAGGCAGACTGCAATGCCCCTTTGCTCAGGAAAGCATTTGCAGAAGACACTTCCTGCCTGTGCAGAGAGGACATGCAGAGCCAGCTGCTTTGGAGACCAGGAGCTTGTGTGGAATTCCCTCAGGTAAGGGCTTGTCTTCAAGTGCTCAGCCAAAATTACAGCAGCAGTGGCACACAGCTTCTTCCTCTGGTGGCAACTTACACTAAAATGTTGTCTACTGAAAAGAAACAGTACAAGGTTTAGGGAAGACAGCAGCTGGGGAGACAAGGCAGCTGGTTTCAATTTCTAGCACTTTTTGTAATCATTGCATAAACTTGAACAGCAATTTAATTCTATGCCTGGATTTCCTCTTTAGAACAGGGCTAGTAACTTCGCTGTAAACCAGAGTCAGTGTCAAACAGTTACTACACTTGTCCCTTTCCTTAAAGTAACCACAGGGCTCAGCCCAGCTGCACATACTTTGGGAGGTTGTATGTCTGATGTTGAGGAGCTGCTGAACTGTGGTAAGAAGCCATGGTCAGGACCACAGCATAGGGAAGCAGAGGAAGAAAGAGGTAAAACAAAAGGGAAGCTGTATCCCAGACATGCAGAGCACAGCCTGGTGCAGAACAGAGTGGAAAGCTTAAACAGAAAAGCAAAAAGGGGACAGAAAGCAGACAGTGGTACTTCAAGGTACGTTATAGACACTTTGTCCTGCCAAAAAAACCGTAAGTGAACGGAGCAGTGGTTGTCTGCTAGGCTGACAGTTAGGTGGTGTGGATGGAGGAACAGAGGTCAGCCAGAGTGCATGGAGACAATTCAGTCCATTCTGCACGTGCTCCAAAACTCAAAGATTAGGGGTGGTGGGGGCACTTTAAAGATTACAACTGCGTATATGGCTCTAGAGCACAAGGAACCGGCTGAGCTGCAGGATGTGCTCAAGGAGATTTTGCACAATTAAAAAATATTCTGCAGATGGCAGAAGAGGAGGAACAGATGGAGAGCTCCCCACAGCAATGGCCATGCGGCTGCAGCTACCAGCTCAGTTGTTAAGCTGTGAAGCCATTTCGTATCCAGAATGAACACAGTGGGACAAGCTTCCTTTATACCCAGCGGCACACAGCCAAGATCCATGCTCTTCATCTCTCAGACACAAAAGCTGGTGTTTCCACCTCAGACTATTTTGCTCACTACCACAGCTACCAAGAGGGACCTGAATTAGGTCTGTGGTCTCTCGGCTCAGAAGAGCAGCTCTACAGTCTTGAGCATGACTACCTTGGTTCAAGACAGAAATTTCATCCAGTATGACACATCTACTGCAACGTCTACGGAAATGTTTCACGCACAGACAAAACGAGCCAAGCACAGAGGAGTTCATTCACTCTCTGCCAAACCATGTCACTGAACAACAAAACACCTGTGTCTATGTCAGTCAGTATCCACCAAGGTGGGCAGATCTCTTGGCTGGAGGACAGCATGGCAGCATTTCTTTTTTCTGACTGAAAGGGAGCTAAATCATAGGCTGTTACACTGATTCTGTTTTCATAGTGAAAGAGCATTTTCTGGGGATCACTCATTTTGGAAGCCTTGATCAAACACTTGCAGGGACATCACCATCTCCCAGACTAGAGTGGAAGAAAACTTCCCCCTGCTATGTTGAAATGTTGAAATCATATGTAGACCTCTTCATCTTCCCAATCCCTCAAAAAGAAAATTTTAAAGATTTTTGTAAGTTTAAAAACATTACTTTCCCAAGCTTTCCATGCTTGAAGACTAATGACAATCTATCAGAAAATCAAAGGCATTTGAACAGGTTTACTTGCAGAATCTAGTAAAGCATTGCTGTACCTCCTCCACATGATGCTACACTTACCAGTGCAGCTCTAGTGTGGAAACAAATACCAATCAGACAAATACCCATCACACATCTAATTTAATTGTCATTTAGTTTCAAAATAACCCTGTCCTTCCCATGATTTTTAATCTCCAACGGTGGCAGCACCTCCAGAGATGTGCATTTGATAGCGTGCATGAATGAAAGCACCATTAAACCATGAGAATTTGCCACAAGCTGTTTGCCATGACATGTGAAGGAAGCCAGTAGATTCTCCATTTACTTATACTGTCTTCCCTGCTGTTGGTGCCTGCTAAATGGCTGCAGCAGCATTCAGGAACACCAACAGTGCACTACACAAGGCAGCAGTCCCTGATCTGATAAGGTTTCTGTAAGACCTGTTCATAACAGCAAGGCCAGCAGTGCAGACAGGATTACAGCAGAGAGTACAGCTGCTTCCAGACATGGCTTGTTAGAATATCAGTACAGGCAGGGTCAGAAAAGGACTATTTCATGTACGCAAAACAAGCAAGAACAAGGAGTGAACCAGTACATTTCAGAGAAGCCAGCCCCAAAAACAGCAAATGAGAAGTTTTTGAGAAGGGTCTGAAGAAGAAACATGCCCGTGTGACTCGGCGGATTAAGAAGGGGAAAAACAAAGCACCAGCAGAGCTGAAGAAAACTGCTCCCAGAGATCTGCAGCACACCAACAGACAGGCTTTGCAGGCACCACAATTCCCCCCTGATGCTGGAAGACTGATTTCTTTTTCAGCTGTGCCCCTCCCAGGCTTCTCAGCTCAAATAAATGCTCCTTATCTTCAGGCCTGCCTGTTTACTGAAGACTGCCAAGAGTGGTGTGACCCAGATTGTGCTTAAATACAGCCAAGCTCAGCACAAGTCAGTCACCCTCTCTGGACATGGTGCTTGGCATCCCAAAGAGCATGTTGTCAAAGTTCAGCTGTATCAAATGCTCAGACTACATGGATAGGTAATACCTGGCCTAGACTGCCTAGATCAACTAGTAAAATGTCACTTCTCCCTTCTTTTTAGTTCCCTATCATCTTAGTCCATATATGCACAAATGAAAATGAATCACAAAAATAGGAGGGTTTTCAAGTGAGAAAGGGAGGCACACTGAATCTCACAGCTGGCTGCTACACCTGCCCCTAAATTACAAATAAAGCACTTTCATGCTCCACAGAGCATAAGTATTCACCTGCTTATCAATTCAAGCTAGGAATTAATATGAAATAAATTTTGCTCAGCATGGGACTCTCTGGGAAGGTGTGGCATGCTTCACAGCCCGCCTGCAGCCCAGGTCTTGCATACCACTACAAACCTGAACACAACCACAATGAAGCAATTCCTGCTTATTGGGACATCTCTGGCTCACAGAGATCCATTTGGCTACATGTGCTCTTTAAAAATTAACATTGCTGAAGCAGGGAACATAAACAAAGGAGGTCAGAATCACCTGCAAGTACTTTACCAATGCAAGACCACTACTACCATTCACTTCAAACAGCAAAACCTCATAATTAGCACTGATTTAGCCAGAAAAGTAGGCAGAAACCCCACCATAATATATCTGCAAGCGGCATCACAAGATTTACAAGATGTGCAGTCACAATCACACCAAGTTAAGATCACAGGAACAGGACATGGTGCTACCCACGGGCACTCCTGAACTGAGTGGCCACAGCGGAGACAGATGCCTGAGCCATGGAATCACATCCATAATCAGAACACACCCAGAGTCACCTCTGCCATAAAGAGGTGTTCAGGGCTCTTGTCATTCACTCAAAAAAGACTTTTTTCCATATGGGGCCACTTAGTGCAAAGCAGTCACACTCCTTTAGTTTAAAGAGCACATCCCTTAACCTGCTTCAGGTTTTCCTCCCACACCACCAGGTCCTCCAATTTAAAAAGGGCAAAAGCCAGTCAGCGTTGGAGGCTGTGAATGTGAAAAGACTGAACTAGAAGGAACCCAAGAGAGAAGCAACTGCTCAACCTCCAAAGCCTTGTCAGCATCCACACTTGCAGATCAGCACCCCATTCTCCATTGGGGGAAGGTGTTCTAGAAGGAAGTGTTAGCCTGCTCCCTACCACGGCTGTTCAGCTGAGGCCACAGCTCAGGACAAGGCCGAGCAGAAGCGTGTACTGACCGCACCTGGCTACCTCATGTATCTCCATCTGGGGAATCCTCCTGGTGAGCTGTCACTGCTACCCCATGGGGCTGCCAAACATGAAGTCCTTGAGAGAAGGCTGGAATGGACTCGGTAGCAGCAGGATGATGTTCCATACATTTAGCTCATTTCAAAAGCCTGCAGTCAGTAACTGGGTCTCCTCTATCCTCCACAGGCAAGACTTCCAATTTCTTTATAAAGGGCCTGTTGGTTGTTATTAGAAAGAACATAAAAAGATCTTACCTAGCATGAACTTCTCTCCAGAGGAGGCAAACATTCATTAGTAGGAAAAAAAAAAGGGAAAGAGAGGAATTAAAAACAGCCATGGGAAGTGCAGGTGAGAGAAACGAGTGAAAAAACACTGCTTTCTCAAGGTTACCGAAGAGCAGTCAAGGCCTGCAGTGAAACGTCAAGAGCTCTCCAAGGGCATGAGAATGTAAAGTGAAACTGAGGTTTTTACTTATTTTCACTGCTGAGAACAGCCCCCTCCTCACTGCAATGTTAATTTCTAACAAAATATGGAAACAATAACTACCTTGTTAGACCAAATTATTACATTATTTTACTATCAGACAAGCCCAGACAAAAGCACTTTCTGTGGACAGTTGACCTGCTGTGAGTGGCCCCTTTAGCCGTACCTCACAAGGAGTAAATGGGAGGCTATGAACTCTTGTGACCTCTCCTTCCTATTTGCTCAGGCATTTGCACACTGAGACACAGAGGCTACTGCTCTTTAACCTGTCTGAGAACCCTTTTTTCCTAACTTAACCCCAAGATTCTGTGAATCCCTCTCACATTCATATAAATATACATTAAGAAATCTACTTGAAAGCACTCATGTTGAAATTAGTCTGCAATCCCTTTGTTTAAAGTTGCTACAGTTCCACAAAGGCTGTCTGCAGTAGTAGTAGAATTGCTCAAGTACAGCTCCCGAAATGTGAAATAAAAAGCAGCAACAGAACAAAGCCTCTAACTCGACCAACAAGGCAATCAATGTCTGCATGCTTTTTTTCTGCATAAAAAGGAGATTGGATTGTTTTTTACATAGTTGTCAATTAATTTTTCCAGCACGGGAAGACTCCTCTAACAAATTAATTATAGCAGATGCACTCAGCAAGCTTCTTTGGATGAACAAATGAGATCAACCTGAAAAAACACTGTTTGGCTGAACATGAGCATCACTAGTAAAATCATCAAACCACTTCTTTTTTTTCCTCAAGTGCCTCCTTCCCCTGTGGTGTGAAGTATCCAGGAAAATCGATCTCATTACTGAGTGTTGTGAACTAATCACATGCATGGGATTTAAGCCACCCAGCCATGACAATGTTGCTGGTCCACTAGAGAAGACCAATCATGAGCTGAGCTGATGCCAAGACTCCCAACACTGCTGGAATCATCTCATGCTTTACAGACCAAATTCAGTACCTGTTATGTTTAAAAATAAGAAATTATTTTAATAAGTTTTTTTACATTTCAAACAAATCAGCAAACATTGTTAAAATTCACTTCATCTCAAAATCACAGAATCAAATAGTCTGTGAAAATACTTACAGTTTACAGTTTGACATTAATTAGACAGACAAAATAATATCTGGAATGATTCTACTGAATTCTGCAGGTCACTGATAAAGAACATCCCAACCTACTTAAGCAGTAAACAGAAAACAATCATTATTTAACCCTTATCCTAAAATATCTTTTTGAAGTTACTTAGGAAAAATAAACAACTTTGTTCTTAAAATAAACGACTCTGTACCTAAAATAAATGATGTACAGTTACAACAGCTCTTATGCAACCTGTAGTATAACCTGCAACAAATAAAAGTTTCTCATTCGACTGTGAGCCTGGTTAAGGATCTGTAAATAAAGACTAGTGATAAAGTCTCTGGCTGCCACCATGCCCGGGGGAGATCTGCTGAACTAGACTCAATTTCATCACAGAAACTTGCACAACAGTAACTCAGACACAAAAGAAGTGAATTACCATGGTACTTCAGAAAAAGAGGATACTACAGTTGCTACAGGGAAAAGCATGTATATAGGAATTTGTACAAAATATGGGCTGACAGATAAATGGTGTTTTAGGAGTAAGCATATCAGAGATTTGGATTTTACCTTCTGAAAATACATCAAGTATGGCTATAAAAGGAAAAGAAACTGTAAAGTTCAACAAAACTCTACAAGAGAACAAGTATCTGCTTTCAGGAAAAAAAAACCCAAAAACAAAACCAAAAATCATAATTCTAAAGAAGTTATGACAGTCCAAATCTGTGACTTAGGAAAGAAAACACATGAAGCAACTGAGAATTGACTAATACTTCTCCCTCTTACACGAATTCAAAATGGAAGTTTCCACAGTTCCATTGATGCAGTTTAACAGTCAGAGGAGCAAAGCAGGAATGGGAGGAATTTGATTGGTCAAACAGTCAGTGTTCTTAACAAAGTTTATTAATTGGTTATTTTGTGTCCTGAATGTAACTGGTAAAAGGAGTGACCTGTAACACAAGGATAGCAAATTTCTTCTTTTTTTAAACTAAGAGCAACCAAAAAACATTATTCCACTTTTCAGAACAAGCCACTCTAATGCAAAGTTGATCACATTAATGGTGCACTTTGTAACAGTCCATGGAGACAAAGCAAATTAACACCCTGGCCTCTTTTGAATATAATCTTATCTGAGGCCTGGGGAGAAAGGAGACCTTGTTAGTAATTAGCTGCGGCCTTTAATAATAAAATTATAATAATATTGCAATATTAGATTTTGCAATAAAGGCATAGCTTCATGGTGGCAGAAGAACAAGAAGATATCAAAAATAGCTGGGCATGTCTTTAGCCATGAATGAGAAGCTTCCTGTTTTATGTAATAATCACACAGCACGAAATTTTGACAGCCTGGCATGTTTTGAACTTGCTTTACTTCACTCATTTTTAAGACCAAATGGCTGATAGTGTCAAAAAACAATATGAAATGAAGGGCAGCTATGAAGGAATAGGAGATGTGATCCTCAAAGTGAAAATCTGAAGAATCTTCTCCTTTGAAATACAGGTTAGAAAAATACTATCATACTACAATAATGAAATTTTTATTCAACACCCAGCTCTTTCATTTGATGGGGAAGCAGACAAACATAGCCCATAAAGAAAACCCCCAACCAAGAGAGTACTCCTCTACTGCTTTAGAACTGATGAACGCGCACCCATTTCTCCTAGACTTTGTAAAAAACAAAAAAATTGGCAGGAACCCTTATCAGGAAGGGCCAGCCCAACCAGTGCTCTTTCAGTTCTTCCAGGAATGGCTTATTTGTGTGCAATGAATAAGCAGATGCTAGATATGATTGGAGTACATCACAGTGAACAAATACTGCCCACAGGCTGGGGTGGAACAGCAGCACATAGGCCCAATCCCTCTTAGCAGGTGTTTAAATTACATGTTCTTAAAAGCTTAACACTTTGTCTGGATTCCAGATATCAACCTCACTGATAGCAAAGTTGGAAACAACAACAGAACTCGTCAGGACAAAAAAAAATTGCTGTAACAGGCTTCAAAGAGCAAAAAGCTTCCACGCTCCTCTTTATTTCAACAGAGATGATTAGTTAAGGTGCTTTAGGATTCTGCATGGCAGACAAGCTGGCAGAGGTGGCCATTTACTAAGCTCTGGAGTCTTTAGCGGGTATCTGAGGGCAGTTCCTGAGGCAGAACCCTGAACTGCTAGTTTCTGTAGCGGGGCATGTGTGGAGCAGGGGCTCCCTCTAAAGGGACTGAAGAGGGGACTGTCATCAGCTGTCCACCGTGAATTCTCTCATTCACCCGCAGGTCACAGCCATCCTGCAGCATCCTTATAGCTATCCTTGCAATGTTTTTAGAGTCATCAAGTCCACTGTGAGGTCTCCCATCATAATTCATGCCCAGATTTTCAAGCATGATTGTCAGTTTGGTCTGGTTCCTAGGAACCTGATGGAGAAAGGAAGTAACATTCAAGGATTAGGTTCGGTACCAAGTCTTTTTAATCTAACACAGGGCAGTAGAAACACATGCAGATTTTAAGTCTACTTAAGTCACATATTACTTTCATGTTGCCTTCTGTCAGATCACTAAGCATTTAACTTCAAAGCACCTTGGTGAGACAGACACTGTCATTTTTACAGAGGAGACACAGTCAACAGGAGTTTGTCTAGACCTGGGATGATGTCAAGGGCCTCTCACCAGCACCAGCTCAAGATAAACCTGCACTGGCAAGGGTGGAAGCCAGGGCCTAGATAAATTTAATAATCTTTATAAAAAACAAATTACCATCCACAGTGGCATTGCAGAGGGAATCAGATTCTGGCTTTCCTTCTAAATTCTAAGTGATTAAAGAAGCACCAGGCTCCTGATGCTCACTGACATCAAGATCCTGAATGCCTTCAACCTTCACAGGATCTGATCAGCAAAACCTACAGCAACCCCGTAATATTTATCCAGCACAAAGTAAAACTCTTCCCTTATTAAATGTCAATCTCTCTTTTATCTAGAGGTTACATTTAGTGTGAAAAAGCCCTTCAAAAGAAGATCATTAGCGAGGCTGAAATCACATTCAAAAAAAGTATTTTAACGTAGGCTGATTGGGAATTTGCTAGAATCTCCAATAGTCTGACAGAAAGCAGCAATAAGGTCCAGCACTGAACTCAGTATTACTTTTCTCTTGACAATTTGATTCCACTGTACATACATCCTAATCTCTCTCTGTTCCCACTACACTATCAAAAGTCAAGATTATATGAGGGTAGTGGCGCACATTAGTTTTGTAGTGTATTGCATGAAAACAGGAAAAAAAATTGAAAAATCAATACAGTCTTTTCAGCTGAACTACTTTGAAATACACTTGATCTAAGAGGACTGGTATAACATTTTTTGACAATCCTTCAAGGAGCGCAACCTGACTCTTAAAAACAAGATTAAAATCAAATGCAGTACATTATATGATCTTCAATTAGTGAAGTGAGATCTGCACATGAAACACATTTGAAAATCAGGCACCAGGCAACTAGTTTAAGTACTATAATTTTATACTACACAAGTAGAGATGACAAGCACAACAGGACATTCTAGACTTTTAAATCAAATCTTCCCATAAGAGAAACAGCAATTTGTACAAACCTTATAGAAGTTCCCATATGATTTGCGAATATTGATCCACTTTTTGGCAAAAGAAGGGTATTTGATACGGCTAATACGGCACTGGATGTTCAAAAATTTACTCATATCCCAAGATCTTAAAAAGTCAAAAGAGGAAAACATTAGTCATATATAATTCTGTGTTCTACATATTGCACAGTTGTAGAACTAAAAGCTCTCTTGCCTCTTGTAGAAGAAAAACAGTTTAGGAAAAGCTCTTTTGCTATCGTCACAGTAAAGAATTTTTTATATGAATTTGTCAATCATGGGGGGAAAAGTAATGACATGAGCAAGACTTTCACCAGGATGGTTTCAGGTCCACAATGTTTAAGACAAAAAATGGCACACCAACTACTCCACCTACCACATCAACACTGAAAACTGCCACTAAATTAGATGCTTAAATAGCCCTCAGGCAAGCAAGCGACACCTTAAGTCTTCCTGATTATTTGGGTATGCATGTATCTCTCTACTTCAGGTAGGCTATTGAAACTAGACTGCACCTAGTTTTATGAGAAACCAGAGGTCTATGAAAATATGAAGAAATTATAATCCTATTTATTTAGCAGCCCGCCTTCCTGAAGGGAACCACCCCAACAAGTCTGTAAGCTGCCAGCTAAAGTAGAGTTCTCTTCCCCATCTCTTGTAGCTGTCTATGCAATCTCACCCACACAACAGAGATTTCAATGCACCTATTTTCCTTAAGGAATTTCACTGAGGGGATTCCTCTGGAGGGGAATTCCAGGGACATTGAGGCCCAGTAATATAACCAGTCTTGTGCTAGTTTTGCTTTAGCATTTTTTTTTCTTGAAGTCACTGTTGCTTCCAAAGATAACAGTGTAATTACAGGTTAAAAATTAGATAAATAGAAATATTTACCATAGCTCCTTAAATTAATTAAGATTGGAATGGCATTATGTTAACTCCTTATTTTTAAGGTGTACGTGGATCTATACTGTACACCTCAAGTCCTGTGTGACACCTTTTTAAATGGTTCACACTGAACACAACAATATTTCAGTGACGTGAGTTCTTCACCAGAAAAGTCGTGTGACCTATAGTAATTGTTTAAAACTTCAAGAATTTTGAGAAAAAGGTCTCATGGCCAAAACCAACTCTCACTAATTTAAGTTGGGTTAGTTAAAAAAACACCTGTGTATCTATTACGTATCTATTAATCTACTCTGAATACATTATTTTTCAAACTACTCATAGACTAGAATATTTATATGGGCTTTGCTTGACAGAAGCGTTAGGAAATTATTCCAAACGCTGTTTTTTCATAAGCTCCATTTTTGTTTCAGGGTTCCTTTCATTCTGGTTCAACAGAGTCATTGCATCAGAGGAGCACAGAACTGCCTTTTCAATCCAGCACATCAGAAGACCTGCTGCAGGTAAATATGAAAATGCATCATTTACCTCAACATAGCTAATGTTAAAAACTCCCTGTCCTACTTAAATCCTTCATTCCAAGAGAAAGAGTAAAGCAGATATGTTCACAGAATAATAATGTTTCACAGCTAAAAGGCAAGTGGCATCTGCAAAAAAAAAAAAATAAGCTGTGGCCAGTGCTCTACAAGATAAAGCTCAAACACTGTATTTCAATATAGAACAAAGCTAAGATCCCAAGAACAATATTGCACCACAAACGTATCTAGATCTCAAGACCTCTTCATCATGCAGTTATCTGGGGTCTTGATTTTCCACACAGACCTTGGGAGAGAGCAAGTTCAGGTGGCACTTCCAGGGACTAGTGGAACACACAAAGCTCGTCAGAGGTGGGACCCACCAGAGCCACAGTCCTCTAAGCCAAAGCAGAGAGGTTTCTGTGCTAGCCATTTCTCCTTGTTCCATAAACATCATCATCCACTGTTTTCCAGCAAAATATCCAGTATATATTAACAGTAACATTAACAGATGCAGGATACCACAGCACACCCAGCACACACCTCTGAAGTGTCAGATTCAGAAGGGCACAGAAGTTACCTAGAACTAAAATTGCAGTGTTATTTTCAGGTATTATGTGCTAGATATAAATGAAGAATTACAGCAACAACAAACAAAGCACTAAGTCTGTTCAGCATCACTTTGCTGCATACAGACCGCTAGGAAAGAAACGGCGCCATCTGATGGATTTAAGCTTCATTTTCAATGGTTCAGTTCAGCTTTCCCGATTTTCCCAAAAGCTTCAATTAAAATAAAACCAGCAAAATGGCAGTGTCCTGATCCATCTTTAGCAATGCTCTCACAAATACTAAACACGGTTTTGCAGTTTTAGATTGTGCTGAAGGCTGCATAAGGACATACCCGTCGGTCAGCATGGAATAGCTGTACTTTGTTCCCAGTTCTCGTTGTCTCATCCACTCTATGACATTCTGCAGAACTTGAGGAAAAGTGTCAGCTTTATCAACAATGTCCTAAGAGAACAAAAAAAACCCCCAAGAAAGTAAGGAACATTTTTACAGAAAAAAACTAATCCAGCATTAAGTGTAAAAACTGTATTGGTATATGGGGACTTACAAAGTCGGCTTCATCAAAATCTTTACAAAACCAGATTACACATTAACAGATGACTGGAGATATTTTTCTAAACTGAAAAAATAGCACCACAAAAGCACCGCTACAAGAGCCAACCTCCTAATAGCTTCTGTAAGGGTAACAAGGTTAGTCAGCAGTTGAACTTGGATTAAAACCTTTGAGGTTGTTTCTCAGGCTCCTTCTTAAGTCACTTACCACAAGCCATTGCCATCCTAAGACTCTAAAGTCTTTAGAATAAAAATCTTAGAAGAGGAACTGATGCAATTCTAAAGGTACTTTGCTCTACTAAAGATTAAATTTCTCCACATGAATTAAAAAGTGAATGCTCTTCCCCACAAAATGACCAATTTAGTGAAATCAGCTCTGTGATAATTGGGAGAGGGAAAAAACAAGGATTAAGAGAATAGGCCTTACAGAAAAATAACCATGAAAGACTACCATTTAAGGTTACCAGTCTGAAAACATCAACACCACATCTCTTGTTTTCCTATTTCTTCCTGAAGAAACAAAAGTGCAAATTACCTGGGTTATTCCTGTCAGACTGATGCAGAAGTTTGAAAGCTTGGGATTAATCTCTGGCTTCACGTATTGCTGAAAGGTATCCTCCTGTAACAGGAGAATCAAACGCTCAGCTGCAGCACACTGGGCAGCCCGCAAGGCAGCTTCTCTGGTTCGCCTGCAGCCCAAAGGCAACAGCAGCTACTTGTCCTGCTGCAGGCAAAAAGGAGTGTGCACCTCCTGAGCCAGTAGGAGCCTCCTGACTGGCCATCACCACATTCCCAACGGGACAGACGGCCTGCCAACCAGCACATGTCCCTCCTCTCAGCCAGTAGGCACCAAAGAGTGGGAATGTGGATTTAAGAGGGGAAAAGGACAGACTGCAAAAAAGCAGAGGATTTGGGAAAAGAGGAGTGTGAGTAAGGAAAAAAGAAGTGAGAGGCATGAGCAAAGCCTTATGTTTTTTAGGTGGTTTCTCTAAAGGTTCACCTGCAATTCAAGGAAAGCAACCAGCTGCACACCTCAGAAGCTTCATACAAGTCCTACACCTCTGGATGGCAGCCAGGCAGAGACAAACAAAACCTCACTCTGGGAAACTGAGCAATACAAAAGTGAAGACTGAAAGCAAGTTTCGTGGAAAAAAGAAAGCCCCAAATCCCTGCTGTTATACAAAATCTTTTAGACAGACAAAAAAAAAACACTCTAAGAGCAATAAAAACAATCCTGGTAAACTGCACAGTCGTTTTTCTGCAGTTAGTCATACATGCAGCTATACTTTAATTTAGCATCACAATGATTACTGGAAATCCTCTTCCTCTTAAGAGTTCTTCATAAATGAACCATTAGTCAGAGGTGTGTGCATGTCCTCTGCCTCACTGAGTCACCCAGTTTCAGTTAAGCAGCGGGTGGTTTATCCTAAAAGAAAGCTGTACTGGAACAGAACACTTGAGGCTACCAAATGCCTGCTAAGTATGTTTGTTTAAAATCAGGTTACACAGCTATCAGTCTGTTGGGTTGTGGAAATGGTTGAGCCTGACAAGAAGTGGAGTTCACTCAACCTCACTTTCCAGACCTCTGCATTAGTGTCTTCTAGATTGCCTCACATAATAATTTCTTACTATGATGAATCCCTCGAGTCCTAGAAATAGATTTGTGGACCTTAAAGCAGAGAAAGAAAGGGCAGGTGGGAACAGACATGGACAACTGAGAAAACTCGTATCAATAGAGGGAGTCAGCAGCAGGAGAATGATCATTTGGAAAATGCTTTCAGAACAGAAAGTTTTGTTTGTACCCAAGAGGCACAGAGGATAAGCCCTTATGAAAAAAAAGAGTATGTTGTTTTTAATAAAGTTCAATATCTACTTACAAGCTAATCTAGACTTTCTGATGCAAACAAGTTACATCAAAGAATAGCATACCAATCAGCAATCAGAGCACTTACTATTTCCAGGGTATGCGTGTTTACTAAGACAACAGGAAACTCAATTATTTCATGTACAAATTCAGGTGGGTTTCCTTCTTCACATGTTGCTTCAAAGTCAACAACACAGATGTAGTCATAGCAGCTGTCTCCACTAATGTGTTCCTTCTGCATCAGCTTCTGTTTCTTATAATAGTTTTTCAGTCTCTTTTTCAGTACATCTTTCACTCCTCTAAAGAAATAGGGAAAGTGACAAAGATCACACGCTTGTTTAATTAATTATTTCCTTGTTGTAAAGCTGAAGCTATATTAAAAAAAAACAAGCTTTTAGACAGACAACCTCATTTGGAACACCAGCACTTGTGAAGTCTGAATTCCACCTTATCGTAGAGGAGTGTTATCCCCATCATCTACGCTACATTATATCCCACTATCTGGGAAAATGCAGAGGCTGTGATACCCCCCATCAATAAAATAAATGGGACAGACTGGAGTCACCTCTAGTTCAGCAAGACTCGGTTCAGCAAGCCTTTCCAAAGCTGAAGTCTTTGTAGATTACTCCTAGTTGACCCCTGGCCCTGGAAGAAATACTGCTTCACCTGTATTCCCCTGTGCCCTCTACCTGAAGTGACTCATGCCTGAGGCCTTTCTGCATCAGTGGCATAGATAACACAGAATCCAGCTTAAATGCCCATATTTTACATTCTTCTCAATTTAAATTTGAAATTGAGCTCAAATAACTCTATTAGAAGAAAGTATTTGAGATTTCAGTTGTCAGAAAAACTTCCTGGTCAAGATCCTGCTTTTCAGGAGGTTTGTGGCTCTAAATAAATTCACATGGCAAGCGATAAAAGTTACTTACTGTGTGCTTTTAATACAAACATTGTAATACGTATATTATTAGTGCATATGCCAGAACTGCCATGTACCAAACCACAGCTGAATAAATGAGGATAATTTACCCTTCCAAGGAAGTTATTTTCAAAATTATTCATTGCAAATGAAATCATAGAAGCTGTAAGAGATACATGTAGCAAGTGGTATTATCAGAAAAGCAGCCCACTGATTCAAACGACTACAACTGCATTTGAGAACATCAGCTGCTTCTGCAGAGATAACTCTTCTTCACTCTGGTTTCTTGATCTAGTTTTAAGTTAATGACCAGTTCATTCAAAGTTGAGAGAGTATGGGAGCTGATGGAGGGGGAAATTACCTCTTTCTCCATCAAACTTATAAGAAAAAAGTTGAAAATAGGAAACGATCGCCTATCACAATAACCTCAAAGGAAAGGATGGAGTGTGGCAATCTGCTCAATTCTCTACATTAGAGCTGATGCACTATTTGTTTACAGATAAGACATTCTGACTTGACTTAATTGAATATATTAACAAAAGAAGTCTAGCTTGGCTGAAAAAGAAATTTAAAGCTTTCAGCATTTACAAGTAAATTGAAAAACACACACAGAAAACTCATAACCTAAGAGAAGACCACAAAGACATCATATACTATTTGAATTCTGCTTTTTATTTTTAAATCAGAGCAACTGCTAAACAGTTACAGAAATCTAATGTGTTTTACCAAAACTTTTCTCAGGTAATGATAAGATTTTTTCCTCCTGAGGCACTCAATTAATTTAACCAATTAACTTCCCACCACTATTTCCTCATTACTGCTGCCTACAGAAACAACACACTTCATTTTTCCCAGCTGACCTTCTTCATAATATCTCAAATCTGTCTGGCCACAGAATTATTAGTCTTGCAGTAGTTTCCAGTACAGCAGGAACTACACTATATTCCCTTGCCTCTACCCCAGTGAGCACAAAACCAGCTTATAATACATTCATTTTTTCACATTATTCTAGCACATGTATTCGGAGTAGCAAACTCTCCATCTAAAGGAACCTGTCATCTGCATTGATTAAATCCTGAGCCCCATCACCAGAGCTTGTAGCAGGTATCAGATCTGTACTGGTACAGTAAATAAAAACATGATGAAGGTCTGCAGCATCACCTGAGAACCACTGCAGTTCTTTTTTGCCTCTTGACCAAAAAGTGATGAGAAGTACCTTACAGTTACGTATTCTTTCATTTCTGTGGGTCGCCAGTTGAGACAGCACACATTAAGCAGTATGCATTAATCTTGCAACAAAAGCTGCAGCAAGATTGCATATAAAGCAATTGGTGTCTGGTGCTGTGTCTGCTTTTCACTTTGTGCTGAGTTTTTAAACTTTAAAATAATCATCCCTCATGGGTCTGCTGCTCATAAAGATAAATCAAGATGTTTACAAATAACCTGGTTTCAAGCTTGAACTCTGCGAGTTTACTTCTGAGCTCTTCTCTGGTCATTCTGTTGATATAACCATTGGTTATAGCAATTTCTTTGTAAATCGGATCACTGAAGTCGTTTGAACTGGCAGCTAGGGTTTTGCCATTAGTTTCTTGATCACTGATCCTACCATGCTGCCTACCCTAGAAGAAAGAAAAATCAGGAAGTCATTTAAGAAGGTCAAAACAAGAAGCTTGAGCATTTCACAGTTCATTTTGGCACCAAAACGCAGTAAAGCATCACATTGTTACATTTGTGATCCGACTGAGTGAACTAGTTTATAGATAGGTAAGAGAATCAATACTGCCTGAAACACTATTTACTGCCTGAAGCCTGCTCTGAAACGCTGTTTTCCTAAACAGCAAAAAACAGAATAAAGGGATACTCATGCACGTGTCTTGAGCCATGTCGAACAGCATCTCTTGGAGACAAAACTTGAATACGCATCCTAATCTCAACAGAAAGAGCTCTCTGGTGCAAGCGGGCAAAGCCTTCGCCAGCATCGAGAGATTTCTCTCGACAACTGAATTAACCAGAATCCACACTGACTGGGACACGCGGGCCGGTGCCCAATACGTGCAAAACAAACAAAGCAATAAACTAAGAGGAAGGACTACGGACACTTCGGCTCCCGACCGCTGCTCGCGGCCTTTATGGGGCGTACACACGGCGCGGCCTCGGGCGGGCCCACGGCACCGGCGGCGCCCTTCGGGAGGGCGA
>WEIT01023792.1:27363-64516 GCA_013389985.1 Dryoscopus gambensis | reverse complement strand
GTGAGACCCGAGCAGCTGCAGCTGCGGCAGCGGCTCCCAGCGTCCCCGTCCGGCATCAAACACTGTGGTGGGCTTGTGCCACGCGTGCCCCGGCCGCCTCACCCCCGGCTGTGCCGCCAGCCCTCGGCCCTGCCCCTCTGCAGCAGCAGCTCCACCTCATGCGCCTGCCTCAGCCCTCCCGGGCTTTTGCCCAGCAGCCCCCACCGGGGTTTGGGGTCACGGCAGCTCTCTGGAAGCTCTCTCCGTGTTGTGGGAAACACACACTGGACAGACCCCTCGTTTATGCCTCAGTGCTCCTTCTCATGGCACTGACTTTGCACAGAGCACTCAAAACACGGATCTGGGACACCCGTGGTGTGTTGGATGCCAGGTCACAGCCACCAGAAGGATGCAGTTGGCCCCCAGCCCCTTCCTGCCAGGGAATTTGCCTTGCCTGCTGCTCCCCATACCCCTTAATCCACAGTTAACAAGCAGGGTGAGGTGGGTGGCACGAGACGTGTAAGCTCTCTGGATCTTTTTGGCCAGGAGGTGAAGTCAAAGTGGTGAAGCCTCTCTGTCCATCACGGGTCAGTTTATTTTCGGCTGGTGCTTCCCACAGTCCTGAAGTGCAGTCCAGTATCCCCTAGTGATAGAGGCTGATGCACATTGGCACCCACCTGATGCAACCACACCAATACCTCCACATCTGCCACCCACTAAAGAGCCCAGAATCTTCTCTTCTGCCCTGTTGTGGCTGGGGCCCCAGCACCCACCCTCAGTCATGCCTCCCATCTCACTCCGGCACATCAGTATCTCATTGCAGATGCTGACATCCCCTCCCCTAGACATGCTGCGCAGCATTTGTCCTCTTCAGTGGGTGTGCCACAGAGATCTGTCTCATCCAGATGGAGTGATGACAAAAGTGAGGTCACACACAAGTACTCGGGGCTACCTGCATATCCTGGTTGTGGCTGGGATAATGTTCTTAGAGGCTGGTGCAGTGCTGTATTTTTTGGATTTAGTATGAGAATATTGTGGATAACACAGTGATGATTTAGTTGTTGCTCAGTAGTGCTCACTCTAAGTCAAGGTCTTTTCAGTTTCCTATGCTCTGCCAGCGAGAAGGTGCACAAGCTGGGAGGAAGCACTGTCAGGACAGCAGACCTGAACTGGCCAAAGGGATATGCCATACCATGGAACATTGTGCCCAGTATGTAAATACGAGGAGGAGTTGACTGGGAGGTGCTGATGCTCATCCCCCATCACTGGGGGAGGGGCTGGGCATCAGTCAGTGAGTGATGAGCAACTGTATCGTCTATCACTTGTCTTTCTTGGGTTTTATTTCTCTTTCATTGCAATTACTATCATTAGTATTATTATATTTTACTTTGCTTTCAATATTAAACTGCTCTTAACCCATGGGTTTTACTTTTTTTCCTATTTTCCTTCCCACCAGGAGGTGGTGGTGAGTGAGCAGCTGTGTGATGATGCTTAGTTGCCAGAGGGGGTTAAACTGCAGCAGTGGGAAGGGATTTGCTCCTTTTTTAAATTTGCCCTCCTGGTGCTGCCACAAACGCCCCTGCTGCCAAGCAGAGGACCACCTGCCTTACCAGTCTGTCTCAAAACCTGCTCTGAATATGAGCAGGGAACCAAGCTTTACACAAATGGAAACAATATGGTACCAATGAGAACCACTGAGTTGGCCTCCCAAACCCATAGAATACCTTAAAATGTAGTGGAGAAAAAAGCTGTTCCCCAGAAATCATCTGCCTTGCTAGATTGGGCAATGCTTCACAGATACTAAATAAGGGGCTCCATACTCAGATTCACTCAATGCCAAATCTCTTCATGACTTTGCTACAGCACAGATTTACCACCAGGTGCAGACCCTTCCAGAGCTAGAGCCCAAAGAGGCACTGCAAGAGGAAAAACAAATCACACAGCCAGGACTCTCCTGGAGATTGAGATCACTTTTATTTTCAGTCATTTTGGCGAGGATGTGTGGGCAAGTGTGGGTGTGGTGCGTGTATGTCTGGGCATGCATGTGTGTGTGCGCAGAGTCCTGCCCAGTGATGTAGATTATATGAATACCTGCAATTACAGTCCATGAACTGAGCCATGAAGCGTGCGATGAGTGCTACACTGAGGCCCACTTGCTTGCCTTTTCTTGTGCTTACTGCAGTGCAGCATCTCCACCTCTCGGCACTGCTGTTCCAAGGATGCCAGCCCAAGATCCCACCCAAAGGGCACGAGAGGAACTGAGCTCCGGGATCTGGCTCTGCAGGAGTGAGCCAGGGGATTTTCATCTCACGTAGTGAGCTCCTAAGTAACATTTGCAGTTCCCTTTGACACAACTGTATCTAACCCCTCACAGTGAGGAGCCTCTATTGCTTTGACAAACTTTAACTGCCTCAGAGGTACAACGGGGAAGAGAACAGTGACCCCACATAAGCTCCAGTGCTACGGCACAGCCAAGCACATCTTGAGTTCCTGGGAAAGCAGCACCCAAATACACTACTGAGTTTTTACAGCCACCACGAAACTGTGGTATGGGGGATGCTGCAAGGGAGACGACCCATGCTTCTGCAGCCCTCAGCCTCTTCCATCTGATCTAAGAGACCATAAGGCAGGGCAAATCCCAATCTAGGCTCTTTTTCAGTTTAACTTTTAAAAGCTGAATCCCCAAGCTCAGAGCAGAGACGATGCAGAAAGAACAGCACTGCCATGAAAGGAGACTAGTCAAAGGCATCCTGGCCTTGTGGCAGGCTGGAAACAATCTTACTTCTCTGACCTTTTTGCTTATAGGACAGTTAAAACAGAGGTGTCCCACCACCCAGGACCCTCTGCAGCTGCCAAAGTCTCCAAGTCCTCCTGTAAGCCCTAAAATGACCTAGATGTGCAGCATCACCCTTTGGGCTTGCTCTCACTCACCTCTACCGATTTGTATGCTGCTTAGGGACATGCAATTCCTCATGTTACACAGACCCAGAAGAAGGCAAAGCTCTATCCTGAAAGTTTCACTTGGACGGATGCAGGTTTGAATCCCAGGTTTTGCTCCAGAGCATAATACAAGGTACTCAAGGACATCTTCCAGCTGCAGAAAGTCCTGGAGTGAAAAGCAGCTCGCCAGCTCTGCTTCCAAACCTGTCTGAACTGAAATCAAAAACTGGCCAAGCAAGGGGTCTGCAAACCAATAAGCAAAACCCACACAATCATCTCGAGTGAAGTAGGCATCTAGGAGATTGCCAGGAGATTCTCCTCCTATTCCAGAGGAGGTAAATTCACTGCCAGCTCCACAGGGAGACAGCTGATGCCCCAGTCCTTTCTGACCTCTTTACAATACATCTTCAGTAAAGGCTGCAGAGTGCTCCCATGGAGGCCTTAGTCGTTTCTAACAGTTTGGTAACTCTCCAAGCAGGGACAAGAACATGAACATAATGCATGCTCTGAACTCAGGTATCTGCTGTTAGGGCACTGCAATCAAGCCCTCTTTCCTTGTAGCTTGATTCATGAAAAATGACAGATCCTTCAAAAACACAGGGCCCTCATCCCTGGGGCTCAGGGATATTAAGTGGGGTCTGAGGCAGGAGCTCAGCAAAGGGACACTGTATAAAGATCCCAGGACGCACCCTTAAAAGACAGCGACAGCAAAATCAAAAATACTATGAGCCACTTGGTTTGGTTCTCCTGCATGGATCTCCCACCTGGCAACTGCAAAGGGGAGATGTTCCTGAACTGCATAGAAAATTAAATGGCTTTTGCATATTAAAAAAATTCAGATGAAAACACAGTTACACCAGTTACTAAACAGTGGGTGGATGAGCAATCACCGTTTTGTATTAAATAGACCCAACTAGATTGATCTCCATACTGCCACACTCCCGGCATTACAGCTTCAGTGCACAGCAGCAGACCGAGCGCCTGCAAAGGCCAGGGAATGCTCCCACGTAGGTGGCACACCCGGGCAGGAGGGCTGCGGTCCCAAGGAGCAGGCTGTAAGACGTCTGCTCTGTCCTCTCACTCCTTCAATGCTCGCACATCCCAGACCAGATGGGCACACTGGGAAACAGGCCTCCGGCTGGAAAAGGATTCCAGTTTGTGGATTCTCTACAATGTGGTTTCCACGCAACTTCACAGCAACAAATGGCTTAGTTTCTTCCTATGGAGAATAGAAAGAGAGGTGAGTAGCAGCAAAACAGGAGGAGAAGGCCACCCAGCATAGGAAGTGACAGTAGGGAATGCTCTAACACAAGTTCTGCTGCTACCAGACATGGTTCATAGGCAGCAAGACTCAGGACAAGGGAGTCTCCTAGCACTATTCCTGACCACCATTCAAAGATCTCACCTCCCTTCCACCTCCTCCAGCCACCACAGACAATTTTGAGTCTCCAGTTCATCCACAGCAACACAGAAGCACAATCAATTAATGATTCTCACTGACATAAGAAGGTTCATTGTCAGAGGTAGCAGGTCAACACATGAAATCTGAGCCCAAGCTACCCTCCCAAGCTGGAATGATACCCTAAAGAGACATGAAGGTGACTGAGCTGCCAGCTTTTATTTGGCAGCTTTCCCCCTTTAAGTAAGGTACTTGATTTCTTCTACCTGGCCTCTGGATCTCCTCCTGGAGCCGCTTCTGCCCTGCTTTCCCAGCATTAAGTTCTTGCCAATGGGAAGATTTATAGCCTCGCACATAAAGCTAGTATTTGAAGGACCAGAAACCAGGGGAATATCATCTGTGCAACAGCAGCAGGTCCCAGTAAGACACATCACTGTCTTGCAGTGGTTGCAGGCCTGGCCAGCTTACATCCTGGTCGGCACTGCCTGCTGAGTTGTACCACCCATCCCAGGTCTGCCATCACAGCCCAAAGAGTTAAGAGCTGTACATTAACACAAGTATTTTAAGTCCCTCATCTCTCAGACCTCCCCCAGCATCTGATGAAGGGATCCTGGCCCTGGAAATGCCTGTCTCCTATTGAGTTACACTAAATAAATATTTGCATGGAGCAGAGCTCACACAGCACAGTTATCAGGGCTCAGCTGCAGGGCACAAACTAACAGCAACGTCTTCTAAGTCCTCAAAACCACATAGCTGGGGGAGAAACCAGAACTTTGGTGCTCAGCCTGCCCTTTCCCACATCTGGAGAGGGAAAATGGCTGCTCATGAAGCACGGCTGCCAGGGCCAGCCCAAGGGGATCAGGATCAGTTTGTACCACAGAGCCACACACTGCTTCACTAGACCTCTGCACAAAGATGCCTGGGTGGCTTTGTTAGGAGGGAGGACCAAGACCCAGACTTTTAGTGCTCTAGTGGACACAATGCATGGAGTGTACCACAATGGCAGTTCCAGAGCATCCAGACATGGCAGACCAGCAGCTGCTCAGGGATAGTGGTAAGACCAGGCATAAGAAATAGCACATGCCAGAGGCACAATGACTGCCCTGCTTTCATCCCTGCATGAGCATAGCACATCCTCACCACTTCGTGGCACAATGCATGTGAACGCACAGGGCAGGAAACATTTCCCAGCCTGCTCCTCTCTCCTCCTGCTCTGCCAGCCTCTGCCCAAGACTGCTGCATAGGACACAGCCAACTGTTTTGTGGTGGAGCAATTTTAAGGGCTTCACAGTACCAACCCACTCCCCGGCAAAGCCTTGGCCAACTGCCACAAAACTCACTTGTCCAGGAACAAATCCAGGGAATCCCGCTACAGCTCATTTCAAGAGACTTTCCTCCAAGCAGGTCTGAATTAAATGGTATACCAAGAACATTTTTACATTCATCATGAGATCCAAATGGGTTTTCAACACGCGATCAATGGGTCCACAGAAACCTATCCCCAGTGCTTTCCCTCTGGCCAGTGGCCCTGCCATCTGCAGCAATCATTTTCCTTCATGCCTTGTCATCCCCAGCCTCCAGATGACTGCATCCACTCCAGCCACGAGGCCCCCACGTGGGAGCTGCCCCTGCCCCACAGCATTTCAGAGTCCAAAGTCCCACTGATCCCATCAGCATCAACTCCACAACTGACAAGATGGGAGCACTGCAGAGCATCAGCCACGTTCTGCCCGATGGAAAACCTTTGGCACCAGCACTGATGGTTTATCTGGAAGAGGAAAGGATAAAGAAAAAGTAATGTACCAGGGTTCATAGTGCTCGTGATGAATAACCTAAGACACACAATTTTCTCTAGGCTTCTAAATAGGAAGCGTGAAGTAAAGCAAAAGTAACACAAGCCTTTTTGAGAACACAAGTTTCCTGCCAGCAGAGTGACTGTGAAACTGGGACACAGTTAACAGACATTGTGGAAGGCAGGCTGGAGGACAAGAGGCATAGCCTGACAGAACAGTACAACAAAAATGGCACTCTCAGGTTAGAAATGTGCTGTGCCAAGTACACACACACAGGAGGACCAAACGAACAGGCAGTAGTGACCTGTGGCTCAGTATCAGAGCAGCTACTTTGTTTCCCGCCGCAGGTGGGCACTTCAGCCTCATCTTCACACACAGCTCAACAACCACCCATCACTGAAGCTATTCTCTACCAGGAGGAGTGGTATTTTGGAATGGGAGGGTACTGAACAGAGAGAACAGCATCTAAAGCTACTGTCAAGACACTGAAGTGAAAGTAATAGGCATTCACATGCAGCACAGCGAGCAGACACCAGAAAGACACTCAGCTGCTCCTCTAAGGTCCCTACCAAATTCCCTTGTGCCACTCCAACTAGAATAGACCACGGCTGAATTTTTGTTTTGCAGGAAAACGCATGCATCAAAATGCCAAGGAACTGGCTACTTTTGTGAGTGCTGTTTCACATTTTTTCCCATCACAATACAGCTCTGTTTTCCAAGCCCACTCCCGCTCTGTGGAGTGAAGTACATATAGGCTATAGATACACAAGAGGGCAGGGCTTCTGTCCAGGGGGACCTCACCAAGTTGGAAGACTGGACCAACAACAGTGCTGTGAAATTCAACAAGGACAAGTGCATAACTCTACACCTACAACAGGACAAACCCATGCACCACCATAGCCTGGAGTTCTGCTGGCTTGGGATCTGGTGGAGAACACGTTCAACACAAGTCAGCAGTGCATCTTATGGCAATGAAAGCCAAGTTAATAAAATAAAATAATAAGGGAGACTCGGAACAAAAGGAAAGAAGTTCTGTCCCAGAATAAAGTTCAGAGAGGTGGCAGCACCTCCATCCTTGTCATCCAAGGATGACTCCCTCACCTATACAAGGGCCTAAGGAACCTGACCCGCCTGTGAGAGTGGTTCTGCTTGAACAGGGTGTGTACAGAAATCTCCTGAGGTCCCATCCTACCAAAACCCACCTATGACTACATTATCTCCTGACCCGTCCTGCCCAATGTGTGTCTTGCATCTGCCGCAACACAGCTCAGAGAACACCTCAGCCCATTTCACTGTACTTCTTACCCTTTGAGTGGGCTGCCTATAGCCACAAATAATTAGAACAGCCCCCAGGCTGTGGGGCTGCTACCTTGCAGAAAAAAGTGCTTAGTGAGGGCATGTTTTACATAGGCTTTCTGGTGTCTGCTGACAGGGGAATAGGTCTGCTTTCTGGTCTCACTTGGAACAAGGGCTGATCACAGTAGGAGTGGGGGGGTAAACCAAGGCAACATTAACTCGCTCGCTGCCGTTCTTGGGACAGATGATCTCCGTCAGTCCCTCTGGTCTCGGCTGACTCAGCAGTTCTCCTGTGAATAAAGGAAAACAATGAAAACTTTTAAGCATCGGCAAGGCAATTTTTGCTTTTAGCATGCCCTTCCTCTCCCCCTCACCAGGTAAACATCCATGAGTGACGCAGGCAAGCACTGCAAGAGGGCTTACTGGTCCTGCAACGCAAGCAGGTCCCATACATATAACCATGGTGAATGTCCTGAGTATAGCTTGGAGACATGCTGGTCCCACACACATAACATCCGCCATCTTTCCTGTCTCTGCTTTGAATCACTGCACACACACTCAAGAGCTCCTTAGGGATTGATAGCATCTAGATGGAAGATTCTCTAATGCCTCTCTCCCTCAGTGCATTTGCCACAACTGCCATGGGATTGCTGCTGCATCCTTTCAGGACCCTTGGCTATGTTATACTCTGCTGAGCATGCAAATCCCAGCTCCCAGCTGTCAGCTCTTCCATAATGGAGGCAATACGAGCTCTGTATTGAGTCAGTAGCAGTGGAGGGCTCTCACACCGCCTGGTATCCCTCTGTGAAATAAGTTACGTCAGCTCCGCTGTTCAAGTGCCAAGTTGGCAGCTCCTCACTGCTGGCACCCTTGCAGAACGTAGTTCAGGGCAAGACACAGGTCAGCACAGCAAGAGGGGAAAGCCAGTTGCTGAGATGCGCCCAGCCCTGGGGAACACTTCCCCAACAGCTCACTCAGAGCAAATCAAGTTTCCTCCTGGCTCCATTCCACACGACTGGCCCCAGCAAGGCGGATCCCCTATCCATCAACATGCCATCTCCTCAGAGTAGTCCAGCTACAGCTTAGACACCCAACAGCACCAGAAACACTTCTTGATATCTGTCTGGGAGGCAAGGTCTGCTCTCAAAGGCAATATGGGATGACCAGCAAGGGCTCAATTCTTCCGAGTGCGCCTACATGGGTGCCAAACAGACTTAGCCAAGGCAGAGGCACCAGGTCACAACTGGCTTGATCAGTGACTTTCTTTACAGAAGCAGGCCAGCTGTAAGTGGGCTGTAGCCACAGGTCCACACAAAACTCTCTGGACCCATCAATCAAGCAGCCCCTGTGAGCTGTCCCCATTTCCACTAAAAGAGTCAAGACAGATGGTCTTTGGACTCCTCTATTTTTAAATGCACTTGCAATAAATTCCTCTGCTGTTAAAGAACATCAGAAAATGTCTCCTTGTGTCTAGCTGCTATTGCTGGGCACTCTAGAAAAAAACAGAAAAAAAAAATCACACTTCAAAGTACTGCTCAGCCTGTGCAGCAATAGCACAACAGGCAGCCCCATCATGGGGCATGAAGCCCTACAAATGCTGCTTCCCTCTTTTCCTTCGCACACTGCTTCTCTTCTCACTTTCAGGAAACAGCAGATCTAAAATCCCTTGTTTTTTCCAAAGCACGTCATTTCATATCATGAAAACAGAGGGGAGGGCTTGGCAAGGAATATACATAGTTCCCCTTGAGAGATACCCCACTTGTAGGGCCAGCAATTCCAGTTTGCTCCCATGGTCTGCAGTCTGAATTCACATTTGGTTTGAGTATCTCCCATCATCTCACACCTACACTCAAACCTGAACTGGCAGAGCAGCTTTTAAGTGAGGAAGATGCGTCTTCCAAACCAGAAGAAACGTGATGGCATTTGCAATTCAAAGTCTGCAAGCAGCGTCCTCAATTACATGAGCTGTCATACTTTGAAAGAAGCACTGCACCCCATCAAGCACGTACGCCACAGGGCTCCATGTCCCAACAATTCCCAGGTTTCCAACCCCAGGCTGACTTCCAAACTGCAGTATTGATAACTGTACTAAAAGCACCATCTCTGAAAGGTGAGTCACAAAACCAGTGCACCATTATGCACTTTAAAGACAGGGCTAATTTCCATTAGGTCTTAACCCAGAGGAGTGCAGTAAGACTGGTCTGTCTGCTAGAGCCTTCACTCCCATTTCCATCTTCCCGCTTCAGAAATACTTAGATGGTGATTTCTCAGGCAGAGAAGATTGCTGTACTGTAAAACAGATGCCTGATTTGCAGGCAAACCCCTTGTCATGGCTCTTCAGTTACCCTCCTTTTCTTTATGGCTTTACCTTCCCCTCTAGGCTGTTTCTGGGATAAAGCTCACCTGACTCTGTACCCAGCCCCAACCAAAGCTTTTCCAGCCCCACTCCCATTTCCTGCTGATATACATGTTGCTCCCCAGAAGAAAGACTTATAATTTCTCCATAAGACATATGCACCTAGTGGACAGAAGGTCACCTGTGCGGCCTTACTATTCCTCCCGCTTTCAGCTAAAAGATGTCCTGCTGCTTTACTAGACTGTTCTCATCTCCTTCTCACTGCAAGCTGGTCATCTTTGCTGCACAAACTCATCACAATACTAAACCAGGTATAACTATCTTAATCACACCTCATATCACTACTGAATAAAAGCTGGTGCAAATCCCATTGCAATATGCAATGTAATGTATGCTAATAACAAACTAGCATTGAGAAATCCTGCTTGGATACAACTCTTCAGGCCCAGAATCTCTTGGAGGTTCCAGAAACCTCACATTTCTATTCAGAAATTATTCAAACTGTAAGAGATTAGCAATAAAAGTCTTCACAGCAACAGCAGGGTGGGAAAGAGGAGATCCAATGAGGTCTTGGACTGATTGATACAAAAGGAAAAGCTAAGTGCCTGGCATGTGGAGGTGTTTTCTTGGTTTAATTGTTAAGTTTAAATCTAGCTGTAGCACCTTGTGTCTGTGGTACTTGTTCTGCCCCTACATACAGGCTGTATTTTGGTTGCACATTCCTCTGTGAGCATGTTACAAATTTTACTGGAAACCTCAGTTCTGCCTGCCCTCTCTGAAAGGTTGCCTGCAATAGCACACACAGAACCACAAAGCTTATCTTAGTCTCAGCATGGACTTAGTTTTAAATTTAACTTCCACAGAAGCCACTAAGGTTTTAACCAAAACTCCAACTCCAGTAGACAAATGAGCATGACTAAGATTATTCATCTGATTTAAGAGCATGAGCCCTATTTGCAAAGGCACTTTAATGCTGGGTACTTGCTGACCAAGGCCCGATGTTTAGATGCAGCTAAATCCCAGTTCAGTTGATAGCAGAGAGGCACCCGCCAAGCCTGGTTAAAAGCACCTGCAAACAGAGAGCAAATGCTTTAGAAGATGCTCCTTTGCTGCCTCTCCATTTGCAATGGCACAAATGGTGCAGAAAAGTTGTATCTGTCCTGTGGCCAGCCTCCCAGTGTTTTGGCACAGAAATTGGTCTCCACAACCTGGTAAAATGTGCTGCATAGCAAGTTAAGGTTGAGACACAAACCAAGACCTGTCATGAAACTACCGTGGTCAGTTTGGCTGCAGCCATAAGCTGGTTTGTAAACTCCCCCAGGCAGATGGGCTGAGTGAGTCATGCTGCCCACACCATTCAAAAGAAACGTGCTACACATGGGCAGTCCCAGGGAAAGGCAAGGACAAACCTTCCCCCATGCCCAGTGCTTCACGAGAAAGGCCCGTTTCCTTTCAGCATTAGCCACCTCACCTGAAGCAGGTATTTCTATGTCAGCAAGATGTTCTTCATTGCCACTGTTTTATCCCAGAACAGACACAGGCACACGCTCGCTCAGAGCCCATGCCAGTGATCAGACCCATGCGTGCTGCAAAGCACACTTCACTGGCCTTTAGAAAATACCCGTGAAATGCCAGATACCCATGAAAAATCAGAGAGCTAGGAGAGAGGCCGACAGCAAGAAAAGTGAATACTTGTAGGAGTGTTTGGTTACTCCATGCTGGCAGCCAGACAAGGCCAGCTGTAAGCCTACTTGGCTGCCTAACAGAGAGGAAGGTTTTGCATGCAGGAGGAAAATCCCAGCTAGACCATTTGCCTTTATGCAGTTCCCACTGCAATGGCTGTGCTAAGTGGCCCAAGGCTCCTCATTCATGTATCAAGAATCAGCTGCAAGGGCATAGGGACGAGATACTCTACTCTGGCCTGTCATGCCATCTCTTCTCCCTCAGACCTTCCAGGAGAACACATTTGCACAGTATCAGCCTGATGATGTTTATCATTTTCATGCTGTCATTCCTGCTGTCAGGATCTGGGCCCCATTGGGACAACTAGTCAGCAGTGGATGAGCAGGACCTGGCCCTGGCTCTGTGGTCCTCTCTCTTCAGTCTGCTAGGGACCTTGAAGATATATTGCTCATGCTTCACAACAAGGGCATGAGAGCGAAAACCAAGGTGCTCCTACATCTTGTCGTGCTTCAGCAGTGACTCACTTACTCCACCATATATCCCAGAGTTTCTCCAACTAAGGACCACTGGTATTTGCAGCCTCAGTGCTCATATGCTCTCTTACCTAAATCCCTTCTCACTCTTCTTCCTTGGTTAAGGGCTTCCAACACAAACCACTGCAACTGGGGTTGACTGGAGATAAGACTTTACATCTCAGCCTCAACTGCTTCTCTGTCAAGCCTCCTTTGACTAATCTTTGCTTGTGACATCTCTCAGCATAGCACTCAGCAGTGATGCCTTCAGAAGAGTAGAGAATAGAACACTTCAACACTGCCTGCATACCCAAAGCACGTGTCCCATGCTTGGTTTCCAAGAGCAGTCAGAAAACAGGGCTCACGTGAGAGCTCTGGGCCTCAGAACACCCCTCTGCGTTGCATGCAGTCCCATTCCCTTTCATCCATACAACTGCAAAGAAATTGGGGTTGGAGAAGCTACAGCTTCTGTGTCTGGCTGTTTGTTGTTTTAAGGTTCAATAGCTGGAGCACTTACACAATTACATCAAAGCTGTCACAGAGGCAGAGTGAGATGAATAGCCATGTGCACAGATTTCCCCTTCTGCTTTAAGCGCAGGAAACGCCCTCACACGCTGGGACTTTGCAGCCAGCTCTACAAGAAATCTTCCAAGAGTCTTGGCAGAAGAAAAGGGAAGGAGATGGTGTCTCACAACAAGCCTGCTTCTACCCCACCTCATTTAAACCTTGTCTTTGCCACTTTCTGCTTAGATGAAATTAATTATTTGCTTTATACAAATGTTGCTGAGCATGACACACAAGCTTATTCTCAAGCACTGTGCACAGAAAATACTGCTCTGCACTGGTATGAATTTTTAATATGCTCTTCACAGCACTGCCTGCATGTCACGCACAAAAATATTCCCCAGAAACATAGAACACTGCACTTGATTTATTTCTGGAGTCCTGAGCGACCTTATCTACCCGGCCTGCTTGAGGCAGGGGGCTGGATAGAGACCTCCAAGTTAGGATTTAATCTTTTCTCACTGAAGGCTATTCTCCTGGCTACAAATATAGAAAGGAAAAAAAAAAAAAAAAAAAAGCTGAAAGCAGAGACATCACAAAAGGGAGCAGAGCAGGGTGAAATGCACATTATCAACAAAAATTTCATAAACCTCATGTTGCAGCCCGAAGTCAAAGGAGCTTAGAACTAGCAAACAAAAACAACAACAAAAATCCCAGCCTGTCAAAGAGCCCTAGTGGGAGACTGCTGTGCAAAAAGGCAACAGAAAAGAAAAACTCTGTTGGTAAACACTGATCACAACAGCAGGCTGGTGAGCAGAACCACCCGTCAGGTACTGCGCATGCTCAGGAACAAATGAGCCTGGGATTTGATATAGTTTAAAAAGAAAGGGAAGGCTTGAAAACGAAAAGATAGCTTGCTCTGGAAATGTGGAATGGGAAAGGCAGCCAGTTGCAAGGCAAAGGACTAGCCTGCAGAGGTGAGTTCCCAAGATTGGAAGCTGATAGCACAGAGACGAGGGTGTGGAGAGCAAGGGTTAGAGCTTTCCAAAATATGCAAAAGGAACCGATATCTCCTCTGAAGGGTTCAAGACCAAAAACACCAACAGCTTCCTTGAGCACAGAGCAGTCTCCCATGGTGGCCCAGCTCCAATCTAGAGCATCACAACTGCTAGAGGGGCAGGCTCAGCCTCAGGGCTGCTGGCTGAACCAAGCACTGGACAGCTTTCCAGTTCCTGCATTCACAGCATCAGCTGTCTCTCAAGCCAGCACCTCATCTCTAGGCCTCACAGCTCTGACTGTGGACATATATATGGCTCACCTTGCATACTTTCCCCAGATGGCTGCATATGGGAAATTGCTTTCTCAAGGCTCTTAAGTCATGTGAGGTGAAGGAAACACAAAACAACCTCTGGAAACAGACAGTAGTGCTTTTCAGCTTGGAGCTAACGGGTCAAGCTTTAGAACCCAGAGCTGCAGTTCTCCAGGCCAGGAGCCCCAGAGGTGCTGCAGAAGCTGGGCTCTGCTCAGCTTAAGGCCAGGCAGCTTTTCCCACAGCAGCTGAGATCACACTGTGTAGGAGCTGGTGTGGGTTGGACGGTCGAGATGGATGGAGACGAGAGATCTCTGGAGTCAGGTCTTGGAGCATGCGGTTTATTGCAAAGGGCGCGGGTGCAGGGGTCCTGCTTGGAGCTGCCAGCCGCAGCTCGGAGCAGGCCCAGAAAGAGAGAGTGTAAGAGTGCAGGAGTGTAAGAGTGAGTGCAAGTGAGAGCAAGAGCATAAGAGAGAGAAGTTCTCGTTACAATACAATAAATCTTCTTCTGTGCTGCATATTCTAATTTTCACTAACCAATCTAGTACAAGATACAAATTCTATAGCATTTACATACAGCCTATAAGAATCACTGCATTACCATACTACGTTATATTTTAAACCCTAAAAACTGCTCTTTGAACCCCTTCTGCCAGGCTAGTGGGGTCTGCTCTGACCCTTGGACCTGTCTGCAAGCAGAGGGTATTGTTCAATTAAGAGGGAATTACCTTCAGCCGGCCATACCATTGCTTTCCTGTTGTTCAGTAACTAAGGCTTGGTATCTCAAAGCTTGCCTTCATTTCAATCTCGCTTATATATATATATATTCTCAAAATCTTTTGCCAGGCAATCATATTTATAAGGCTTTCCTGTTTCATCCTCCCCAACAACACTGCACTTTACCTCCTACCCAAGGAGCTACCAGGCTAATTACCCTGGCAGGAAGCCCAGGGCTGTGCTAAAGGCTAGGGTGCTCTGCAAGGCTGTCCAGGAGACACAGGCAGACAGATGCTGCAACTGGCAACCACTAAGTCTATTTTCTGCCACTCAGGGAAGGGGAGAGTCACACAAACACCACCTATGGCCTGAAAGGCTTAAGGGGGCTAAATACCCTCCTTCTTCCCCAAGTCATTATAGGGTCAGCTAGCTCTTAACCCATCACTGTCACAGCAGAAGAGGATACTGACACACCTGAGCATTTGCAAAAGCTCTGGGGAAGCCCTTGGCACTGGACCAAGCATAGATCTGGGTGGAGAACTTGAGTCGAAAGTGTTGTGGATGTTCAACTCAACAGCTACAGGAGGTTAATTATTCAAAATACCAAATTACAACTTATACACTAATTTTCCCCTCATGAGTTACTTGAGATCATCCCTTACCAGTGTGGCAGTACAAGGCTTCCAAGTATAAAACTTGGAAAACTCTATGTTTGTCCCAAAACATTAGTTAATTATATTTTTTTCAGGCACACAGAAGTTAATTATAATTAGAACTGGAAATCAATTAAAAGCAAATTTTAAAAACCCTTACATTCCCCAAACCACACAATTTAGTGCTTCCCATCTGCAGACTCACAAACACAAATGCAGAGAGCAGTAAATGATCAAAACAGCTCCATCAAAGTAACTCCAGGAGCAGTCATGAAAGTTTGAGCCTTCTGTCTCCTGGCAGTACAAAATAAGCAGTTCTGAGAAATAAAAGATGGTTGCCATCTAACCTATTCCTAAGCCAGTGTGAGTAAGCGATCTACCACCAATGTGGCTGCACTACGAATGCAACTTCTCTCTCCTCCTCCTGCAGTCCATGAGATACTGAGTGCAGACAGCATTTATGCCAGGTAAAACTGACATCTCAGCAAATTGCCATGAGGAGAGAAGGCTGTGACTTTTGACAACACTGCTCCTTCCAAAAAGATGAAGGAAGGGGATGAACAAGAAAGATGCCATTTCTCCACGCTGTTCCATCAAACTCAATATATTTCAAATAGTATTTCAGCTTGAGTAGCTTCCCTTGTCCAGCTTCATCTCCACCTACTTTGTTGGACAGTCCATCCTTCTTCTCCCTCTGCAGTAGGGAAGGCGGGAACAAGCCATCTCTTCCCATTAGTGACCAGAGCAGACAATGGAGAAAGACTGTGACAAAAGGGGACAAGCAAACAGCACAGCATAATGTCTTAGAAAAATGAGAGGGGGCATTGGAGAAAAATTTAGAAAATAAAACACCTTCAAATTGCTGAATGTTTTGCTGTCCTTCTAATATCTGAAAAGCTTCTTGAATTGGCAGGCTGCAACACAGCACTTTCTGACAACTGCAATACAAAGCCATGAAAAATTGATTTGCTTCATTAACATTTTAGGACCTTATTAGCTGGAACGAAATTGACTGTCAAGGCATTTTAAAGGAGAGTCATGGTGTAATGAGCTCAGTGCGAATTATCCTTATCCCAGAATAGAAATAGGCCTGTCACTGAGTAACCAAGCCCAGAATCTACCTTTTGGTTATTTTTAATTCCACCCCTTCAGCCCTATCTGCCCATAAGCACTTTCTCAATCTGCCAAGGCAAGGCACCAGCTGGAGAGAAAGCTGCAGCCAGCCCCAGCCTGTCTGTTCTCACCCTGTAACAACAAGGGACAACTGCACACAGAGCATCCACCTGAACACTAGACACTACTGACTGCAGTAGTGCAGCTGTTCTAGACAGCGACAATTTCCATCAGTCTCAGCCCATCTTTCCAAACAGTAATTTCAAAGCTATTATTCCCCCATCACAAAGGAGATGCTGACCCTTCTTTTGTCCAGATGATCAGCACACTGCAGGTCCAACTAAATGGAAAAAAAGCAGTCTAAAAGAGTTCTCAAAGCGATAAACAGTTAACAGGCAGGGTTCACTGAAGCCCGCAGGGAGTACCAGGACCGGTCATCATCCTGCTACCTCTGTCTCTCTGTTTGGGTCACAACACATTAACAGGTGGGCATGTGAAAAGCCAGTCCCCAGAGCAGGTCGTACAAGACTCAGGCCCACTGACTTCCAGCCTTACGCAACTGATGAGGCAGGGCCAAGACTCCGCCTGCCCTTGTGCCAAATTTAGAGAATTATTCAAGTCTGCAAGACACTTTTCCTCACAATAGTCTAGCGACTAATATTGCACCCTGAACTGGCTGATTGTTTTCTGCCTGCTCCAACACAAAAACTAGAAAGCCTCAATGCAGGTACTACACGGTGCACTTGAGGAAAAGCAAAAGGAAGCACCTGACGCAGACTGCTGCAACACAAGGGTTCACAAGCAGACCAGACCATTAACTGGCAAAGTGTCTTTAAACATTACTAAAGAGACAAATCCATCTGCTGATGACAGACTAAGGCTGGGAGTGCACTTGGGACAAGTTTTTTCCCTTGTTGGCTTACTCCTTCCTCCCAGGATGTCTATGCATGCCATGGTTGAAGGTAGGATTCCAGCTGTGAAGCCCCTCTTCTAGAAGTTGACCGGTGTCCAGCTGGGAAGTGAAAAACCTGGAGTTCTCCCTTGTAGTAACCTTAGTAACCTTTTACACTCTACCACAGCATCCTTTCTTTTCTTCCATTTTTTTTTTTTTAAATTTACTTGCCTTTTGCCAGCCAAGAAAAAGGAGAACAAACCAAAACACACATGCAAGACTTGCGTCTACGTGTGCTGCCCAACAGTTTTCTCTGAGATTAAATAAACTCCATTCTGGGTAAAAGTAACTTGATTCCATGAGTTGATGTTGCCTTAGGGCCATTCCAAGGTTTCAGCGTGTTTTGCAAACTGAACTGGAAGAAGCTGTATTTTCAAACCTGTTGTGGTAAGTATTCTCTCCCAGATCACTTAAGGTGAGATGCATGTGCAATACCCCTCTGTAAAGCTATTTTGGTCACCCTAAAACACTCGTTGTTCATTAGGACAACCACAGAGTTCACTTAAACATAGGAACATTTTTTTTTACCCTTCAACATCGACTGGTCTAAGGAGAAAAGTTTTAACACCATATGTTCTGCTCATACTCAAATCAAATATTTTACCTGGTTATTGAGCCAACTTGAACTCATCCCTGTTCTAATCTATCAACATAACTTTGTATTGAAGTAATTTTACTGGGGAATTTGGTCTATGCATGAACATCACAAGATTTATTCTAGGCTCATGCTTAATTGGAACAAAATGCCTCCATGGCACTTTCCCTTCAAAGCTATCCACTTTCTACAAAGTAATAACTAACCCCACACTACAGGCTGTCCACAGGTACGGCTTTAGCTGACAGGAAGCTGCAAGATCAGAGAAGTTTCCTTAATTACAAGGACATCAGCTATGACTTCCTTCTTTGCATGTATTTTTTTCATTTATATTCTAGTTTGTTAAGTACATCCTTAGTCAAGTGTTCCTTCCTTGTGAGACAGAGTGGGATGTAGATTTGCATCAAGCCATACGGCTAAAATCAGAGGGAGCAGAGCACCAAGACCAGTAGCAAATTCTTCTCTTGGTCTCTTGCATAATGCCACAATAAAAGCATTGCTGGTACACATGGAAGTGCCCAAGCAGCACTCCACAGAGCTCAGAGCCTGAGTCTCCCTATGCCAAGAGAGGTGGAAAACTGATTTTTGTTTTGAATCTGCTCTATTTGTTTGGTTTAAAGTATCCTTTGTTATTACTAAAATTTCTGTCTTTGAAGTTTGAGTGACCTGCTGGCTTCCTCTTGCTCAATGATAGAGCAAAGCTCTGTCTGTCCTTTTACTATTAACAGCTTTTACTTGGTCCCTTTTCCAGAGGGGATGAGAAAAAATCTTTTCATTTTTCTTTTCTTTTTGGGTTGATTTGTGATTCCTTAGCATTTCCAATAATTTAACCACTCTTTTCTGAACCCTCTCATTCCCTAATATCCGAACAGATGACAGACAAGTAATAGCTGTAAATCAATGCAATTGCTAACTTTCTTACAAATACCTATTTCCCAAGGAAAAGTGCTTATTTATGAACTTAATATTACAGACTGTTTTATTATCTCTGCTGAGACCAATTCTTACTGCTTTTGATTCTACCACTGGAATGACTCCCAGAGAGAAGTCACGTGAATACAGAAACAATACCTTTGCTACTTAACTCTTACAGAGTTCATTGCCTGCTAAATGCCATCTGCTCTGGGTTCTCAGTGCCCAAAAGTCAACTGCAGCATCCATCTTTGCTGTTTAGAAATCACTTCTATGGTAGTCATGTTTGTTACTGAAATGGGAAGGAGCTCTGGGGCCCAGAAAGAACTCATCAGCCTCCCAGGGAGGCAGCAGTGCTGCCAGGAGAACATTTAATTCCTCCACCATTTCTTCTTCTACTCCCCCATACCTTTAGAGGAGCTGCCAGTTCCCTCATAGGGAACTCTGCCCCAGAGCTGAGCTCTCTCCTGGTCTCCTCTTTGTGCTGTAAACCAGAATTGCTTCCAGATTTCCACCAGGTGGATAACTCTGAGGCACTTACTCACCAGTGTCATTGTAACACAGCCCTGACCCCCCCTCCTTCAGATGTTTCATCAACTCACCTGAAGTGCAAGCTTACTGGCTCTCCTCTGGATGGGATCTGTCTTGGGGAGAAACCACCCTAAAACTTCCCAGTCATCAACTTACACTGATCAAAAAGGAGACTCAGGGACATCTTAAGCATACACTGGAGATATCCCAACAGAAAGGACTACTGGGATTGAAAAAAACCAGAAAGCAGCAGGATTCTTGCTCTCAAATGCCATTCAGTGCCAGAGTTCAGGCCCCCAATCAGGCTTGCTCTGAGGGGAGGTGAAGCAGGTGTAGCAGCTCAAGAGGTGGCTACTGCCAGAAAAGTGGGAAAAATGCTGGCATACAGGAGGAGAAGAGGGTATGTTTCAGAGCTACTTAAGAGTTCACATGCTTTTTTAGTCAGTGCACTTTCCACAATAAAATGGCAGAGCAACAGCCAGAGAGATAAGGTCAATCACACACACTGTATGCCATTGCCATTACAAGAGAAGTAACTGCTGCACTTTGTCCAGGACCACAGCTTGTTCTGAGATGCAGGAGGCCCTAGAGGACTACCAGTGTTTTGGACACAGAGGGGTTAAAAAGGGGGAGTACAAGCCAGATTGGACTAAATCGAGCCTTTCCTTCTCTCCACCATCACCAGAAGTTTGCTCTGTGAGAGAAAAATCCCGAGAGAGCACAGACCTATGAGCTGCTTCTATCTGCGCACGTAAGGATTTTGCTCGCTTGGTACTAGTGGAAATGTGTCCCACAGTTCTGGACTTCACCAGCAGCTACCTGAGAGCCAGACAGAGGCACCTGCCTCCCTCCCACCTCCTTCAGTCTCCTGCACTTTGTTCTTAAATGCTCAAGCCAGGAGAACAGTCCTCTCTAAGCAAGGCAAAGCTTTATTAAAAATGACTTCCGATTAAAAAGGAGTTTTAAATCCTTTTGTAATGAGACCAGATTATCCGCATCATGCTGCATTACGCAACTGAGAATAAAGCAGCAGAGAGCAAGAGGTAAAAGCGCCATCTCCAGCAGAATCACAATTTTGTGGGCAGTTCTCAGTTCCAACACTCATCTGCAAGATTCAGATGGGACTGGGTGCACTTAGTACATACCAGAGAAGCAGAATCATGCACAAAACTTGTATGACGCAGCAGCTGCAGAGCAGAGGCTGTTTTGCAATGCGGCTTTTAACTAAAGGTGCTGTTTCAGGGAAATACTGATGCTAAATGCTTCAGGAAGCACAACTAAGAGTAATAAACTCTGACCTGGAGCCTGGCCATGGGTCTGCCATAAAACATGACAACTTGGGATCCCATACTGGCGATAAACTAGAGGCTGGTCAAGAACTGCCCTCAAGCTGCTCAACCTCACTACAAGGACCATGCTGCCAGCATCCACCCTGGTGCCCAGGGGCAGGGGCAGCCACGCAGTAAGTGAACAGCCACACTGCTCAGCTTCCCCTAGCCAAAGACACCTGGCCACACTCGCACAGCTGCCAGCTTTTAATGGGAAACACAGTTTTAGCATCTGCAAAGTGCAGAGCCAGAAATCCAAGTTACAGATTCAGAGCCAACTTACTGCACTTTCCCAAAGAGCCCATTAGGCATCTCCTCTCATCACACCCTCTTCAGCCCAATGGTTGGCTGGGGGGGTTCTTTATTTTTTTTTAACCTTTTTTTAAAATCAGATCCCTGTGTGAATCACTAAACTGAACATGATCTTGCCATGTTCAGCAACATTTTCTTAACATTGTGTTAAACTTGACTGCAGGCACTCAAAAATGTGCACATGTGTATGTACATAACATGCTAAACGCTCTTTTGTCAAAGAAGAAAGATGTGATTTATTTCAAAGAAGGACAAAGAACAAGTTAAAAATAACAGACAGCTTCAAAAGCTTTGTGGTAGCTTTCCATTACAAAAGACACAGAGAAAAGTGTGGGGTTTTTTTCTGATCCCAGGGGAAGGTTCCCAAACTTTATTTTCATCCACGGAAGTCTTTACTTTGGCTGAGCCTTTGAGGCACAAATACATTGCTTAAGAAAAGATGCACACAAGACTGAACTCTCAACTGTTTATTTCAGCATCTCACCCTAGCAAGGCTCCAAGCTGACCACAGCAGCCACTTGCTGAGCTGAATTATTTGCCTATGCAAGCATCAGTTAAGCATCTTGCCAAAATCCAGTAATGATTACCTGAGAACCCTCAGGGCTCCCTCTGGGCACACACATGCTCCTTTGAGAAACTACAAACTTCTCTCTTACTCAAGCTGCCGTGAAAATGTCACCAATGCTGGATCACAGCATGATCCTTCACGTGACAGCATGAGCGAGACTCCCTGCCCAAAACTCCTGACAGCACAAGTTCAGGTTAGCAGATCTGACTGGATCTTTTAGTGAGGACAAAGCACACTGGAGTTTCATTCCCTACACAGCCCTCTGGCACCATCATGAACCTGAACAAAAGCACCTGGAGATGACCAAAGTTTCAGAGTGAGGCTCACATTGGCTCCATTTTCACCCACTGAACATTTCTATACAATTGTTCCACCAGAAGCTTAAAATGATGCTAAAGTAAGAAATAAATTCTTGCTCAGCAGACTTCTGGGATATTGAGGTCAGCAAAAAAATGCATCTCTTACCAACATCCCAATTGTCTTCCTTCACTCCATCTCAATATGAAAGCAGGCGTGGGATGTTTGGAAACAAGTCAGACGGCTGTTGAAGCAGAGCAGTCAGCTATAATAAAACATGAGCTCGAACCTCCACAGAGAAAGTTTTAACAAAGGAGATGGCTTAAAACATACCCCAAAAATTAAAAACCCAAACCCAGAATAAGTAGAAAAGTTTGAAATCTTGAATTACATAGTCCTGACACCAAGAGCTCAAGGTGCTCAGCAGGGCACGATACCACCAGTGTATTTTCCAGGCAGGGATGGCTCAGTCCTGGTCCTAACAGTGTACAGTAAAAGGTCCATGTATTAAAGAGACCTGTGAAACCAGAGGCATGACTAGCTCCCATGTAAACTCCCACTGCGTCTGCTACTTTGCTGCCAGTCAAACATCTTTCCTATACTGTCCTCCCAGAATCTGGGGGATGAGTGAAGTAGTGGTGTGTGTGTGTGTTAAAATTCATCACCACTGCCACTCACTACATCTACAAGATGTTGAAGAAGTTCAGAGCCACTGAAGCTCTGAGCCCCAGAGACCCTCTACTGAGCAGGCAGGGCTCGAGAGAGCTGAGCAGGGCTGTAAGGGGGCCCCAACACAGCACTGGCACATGCTTAGCATGAGCAGGCTGCCCTCAGAGCCCTGAAGCTGTAGCACAGCCGCCTGACTTCACAGAAACAAATTTCTTCTTTCACACTGTAGCCATCACTTAGTGCCCAACCAAAATAGATTTAAGCTGTTCTGTAGTAAAAATAACAGCGACCAAGAAACATTATGTCAGATCACAGGAAGGGGAAGCTCTTTTTTGTTAAATTTTCTAAATTTAGCCACTTTGATATACCGGAGTCATACGGATATGGGAATTTTCCAAATCTAGTGCATGCATCACTGTCTGAAATAAGAGCATGAAAATCTCTCGGACAAAGAAAGAGGCTGTTCAAAAGAAAGATTTAGAGAAATGCACAGGGAGCTGAAAACTCATCTGATTATGCAACGAGTGTAAGTAGGCCTGGTGCTTGCTGCTGACTCCCCGGTTTGGAAACTTGCCACCAAGAACCCTCTGCTTCAGCACATTCAACCCTATCCAGCAGTTCTGCCTATAAAATTGTGGTGGGTTAACCCTGGCTGGGTGCCAGGTGCCCACCAAAGCCACTCTATGACTCCCTTCCTCAATGAGACAGGGGAGAGAAAATACATTTAAAGGCTCATTGATGTAAGAGCAGGGAGAGATCACTCACTGATTGCTGTCATGGGCAAAATAGACTTGACTTTGGAAAATTTAATTTTTTACCAATCAAATCAGAGAAGGATAATGAGAAATAACCCAAATCTTAAAACACCTCTGTCCTACCCAGTCCTTCTTCCTCTGCTCAACTTCACTCCTTTTTTCCTCCTGATTTTCTCTACTGCCTCCCTCTCCAGTGGCACAGAGGGTCAGGAATAGGGTCTGCAGTCAGTTCACCACAGATTGTCTCTGCTGCTCTTTCCTCCTAAGGGAAGGACTCCTCACACTTTTCCCCTGCTCCAATGTGGGGCCCTCCCCACAGGCTGTAGCTCTTCATGGACTTCTCCAGCATGGGTCCCCCATGGGGTCTTAAGTCCTGCCAGCAAACCTACTCTAGCATGGGCTCTTCTCTCCATGGGTCCATGGGTCCTGTCCGAGGCCCGCTCCAGCACACGCTTCTCACAGTATCATAGCCTCCTTTGGGCATCCACCTGCTCCAGCTGCAATTGCTGCTGCTGCAAGGGAGTTTGGTTTTTTTCCCCCTTTTCATATGCCATCCCACAGGTACTACCACTATTGCTGATGGGCTTGGCCTTGGCCAGTGGTGGGTCTGTCTTGAAGCCCTCTGGCATTGGTTCTGTCAGAGAGATGGGAAGCTTCCAGCAGCTTCACACAGGAGCAAACCCTGTAGGGCCCCACTCCCGCTACCAAAACCTTGCCATGCAAACCCAGTGCAAAAATACAGCCACACGCAGCAAGGGGGTAAGAAGCACCATGCAGACCAGGAGAGCAAACACAAAATCCTCCATCTCTTCCCCTCACTGCAGTAGCACAGACATATAAAAAGGGTAAGTTTGTCCATCTGCCCCTGCCTGAAATGTCCTGGAAATGTGGAGAGGTCCACCTGCTTGTTTCTCCCTGAACAGAGCATGCTGGCTTCCTGAAGATACAGTCCAGATGAGGCTTCCCGAAGAAAGCCAACCCATCCAAAGGACTACCCAGGGAATACTTTGAGCCAGAACTCATTATTCCAGCTCTCACTGCTTTTTCCTAGTTGGGCTGCTCAGCAATACAGTGGTGCAAGACAGAGTGACTCAAGAAGTTCAACAGTGGGACAGAGGCTGGCTGGCTCAAAGCCCACATTAAGGCAGTGGAGGCCAAGCAAGCAGCTGTTCTCTCAACCTACAGCACAATTTAAAGCCATTTTAGACCCAGAAACAGCTCCCTATCATTGAGTGAGAGCTTGGCACCACACAGCTCTTGCTCAGCCAGACACCAGTTTGTCTGGATTTGCAGTTTTCCATGCCCTTTGGCTACTCCTGGGTGCGTCTGCAATTTGCAAGATGCCTCCCATACAGCAGATCTCTCAAAGGTGTGCAGGGCTGCCTGGCTGGCTGCCACCCTACTACCACTTCTGCTCCAGCTCCTGTGCGTCCCTATCATGACTAAATCCCCCTGCTCAGGAAGGTCATCGCTCCTGTGAGCCACTCACAGCTTCACAGATCAAGAATTACAGAAGTAAGGGGACAACTAAGTTATGCAGCTGCCTCAAGTCCCCCTTTGGTCCCATATAGACAAGGTCCCAGCTGTTCAGCTCTTCTGGGGAGAAAAGAAAGTTCTACATAAACAACTTGAACTATTCCCTATCACATATCACAATAAATACAGCTGCAGATTATTATACATTGAGGATGTAATCCTGGAAAGTGTAAAGATCAGCAGTTTGACAGACAATCATGCTATTTTCCCCATAATGTAGTTAAAGAGAACATGTATACAGACTGGTGAGTTACACACAATACAGAGAGAGGGTGGAAAGATAAAAATTCAAGTGTCAGGAGGGTCAATATGAGAGGACTGCTTATCAGAATGGATCTTTAGCACCAGCCATTACCCCATCTTTTGGTACTTCACTCTTTACTGATCTCAAAATTATCTGAGAATTTTAATGAGAGATGAAAATGCAACTGTTCAGACATGGGCAACAGGAATATTTAAAGACTGATGTCGGGCAGCCAGTCTCAGGCAGAGGTCTCTGTCTCTCTGTCCTCCACACTGTACAGCCTGTGCATTTCAGCTCTGCACATTGCTAAGTTGTTGCTTTCTACCACTATCTGTTCAGAAAAAAACTGCTTGCCATCCATACCTGACGGCTGCGTTTAAGAAAGAGGCCACAGGGAGTGGAGAAAGGTAGTAAATAGCCAGCAAGAGAGTTCCACAACAACAGCTAGAGAAGCAGCAGGGTGCTGCTGCACCATGTACACTCGTGGTCTACGCTGCAGGACAATTTTCACAGTTCTGCTGTATCCATCATAAACTTTCAGAAACAGCATGACAAAGATGCCTTTTTCTTCTGCTGCAAGAAGCTCATCCTCTGTATGTTGCCCATGTAGCAAGGGGGAAAGTCTTCCTAAATGTGAGAACACTTGTTTCAGGATAGGTTTGGGACAAATCAGCCCTTCTAGCAGTCCTCTGCTGCCAACCTTGCATTGATGCAGAAGAACTAAACGCACTGCACATGTCTCTCAAAGTCAAGCAAGGCCAAATCACTGTACATCTTCAATATTTTTCCACTGTGTGGTTTCATGGGGCAGAAACCACTAGATGCATTGGAAGCAAACTAGGTCAAGCGCCTCTGTCTCAAATCAAACCCTGCAGATTTTGATGCTCTGGAAACCACGGCCAATTAATTTTTTAGGAAGTTCATCAATAACCCTACTCTATTGCAGGGCAGGATCTGTCCCTTATTAGATACCACCGCTCACTGTGTATTGCTGGAGAGAAAAACACCTGCTAAAAATGCAAAGAACACACTCCAAGATGAATTCAGCACACAGACTGGAAAGTTACTATGTACAGATCATTCAGGAAACAAGTCTTGAATGAAGTGTGACATAATTTTTTATTCTGTTATGACAAAAGCCTACAATGTTAATTTTATCACCAGTCATTTGTGGGCATGAGGCCCGTAAATCCCTGTCCTACCACTGTTGTACCTTTGTTTTGTTCCTGTCACACTGTAACAGGAAGAGACTGAAAACTCTGCAGGAAGTGATGGGTACCGTGAATGAAGGAGGAAGGAGTTTTCCCTGAACAGTCTAGGTTCCCTCAGATAACACAAAAATGCTTCTCTAAACTAGATTCTTGGCAAACATCACCTTAAAACTGGGTAAAAGATATCCTGGTATTGCTCTCATAAAAAGTCCTGCAGAAATGCATTTAGACAAATTTGTGAAATCCCGCCAATAAAAGCCCAGCAGAAGTCTCCCATTATCTTATCAGCACAATTCAATGTATCCTAGATCAACAACAATACAGCTGCTTCCTGGAGTATTCAAGCACCAAATCCGAGTCACCACTTGGCAATACAAGGGAGGTCTGAACAGGATTTGAGATGGAACTTTATTTTTTGCTGAAGGTTACTTGACCTCACAGTTCAGTTTAGTCTGATCTTCACAAAGCGCTCAGTCTAATGGACTTTCCAACGGAAGCACCTTGCTCATGTCAAAGCTCCTGTAGGGTTCATGCAGAGCTTGCCATGTTCAACTGCCAATTCAAAATTAACGCTGCCTTCTAAAGTCTGTAGGTCCTAGGCCATTTTCACATCCATGCCCCAGGAATCCACAGCTAAAACCAGTAAGGAGTGTACTCAGTACACCTTTGGGTAAAGAGCACTTGAAAATGACCACTGTGAAAACAAAAGAAACAAACCTGAAATTAAGGTCTTGCTTTAAACCACAACCAAATCCAGCCAGCAAGCACTCCAGCAGTCACAGCTCAGTCTGAGCACAGCCTCCATCCACTGGCCACAGACAAGTCACCCCTAACCACAGAACCTGCATTAAGTCTGAAACCACACTACCACTGACCATGCTGGCAACCCGATCAGTGTTAGCACCAAGCTTTAGCCAGGAAAATACCACAAGTACAACATGTCTTCAGCCTCCAGCAGCCTCCTGAGGCAGAACCATAAGCCCTCAAAGATGTTCCATCTGAACATCCCAAGCTGAATTTCTCACAAAGCCAATCAGCCTTTTTTTTCACTGGTCTTGCACCCCTCAATCTCAGTTCTTACATCTGGTTCCCCAGGAATAAATTGCTAGAGGACAAAACTCTCCCAGCTGATCTAGCTGGAACAAAGGCCACATTCACACAGGCGACCTTGCCATTCAAGACTGTAAACTTCATCCTCACAACAGCTTCTGAAAACATCATGGCCTCCTCATCCTCTGTATAAGAGTTCCTTCACACTGTGGTCCCCAGAATCCCACCAGCTCTCCTGATGTAGGCAAGACCACCATACAGCAGACCACGGAGGCAGGCTGAGACTCCTGTTACCCAACTGCATTACTTTCTCAGACACAGGTAAGTTCTTACCTAGTCTAAAGCAATGACACATTTTGTTTGCAGTAGAGGAATTTGGTGGTTATAATTCACACAGAAACCTTAGGCACTCCCTTCCCACTCCTTGTCCCTAGAAGGAGCTCCCTTAAATAGGCATCCCACAAGCTCCAAAGCACCTGAGAAGAGGTGATCTTATTTGGCACCATCCAGCCTGCTTACTCCCACAATTGTCCACATGTGTGTGACAAGTACCACAAATAAGGAGAGGGAGATAAAAGGACATAACTGATTATCTTGTATTCAACCCCCAGACCACAATTGTCTTTACATATCTACATATCTAGAGGTTATTCTTCCTCTATTCATGATGGGGGGAGGTAGAAAAAAAATTGTACACTGATGACTTCCAAGAATTCAAACCTTACAAAGGACTTTCCACTAAATAAATTTTTCTCCTTCTTCCATGGCAAATTGCTTTCTAGAGCCAAACAAGAAGCCTGCACTATTACTAGCAAATTACTAACTGGAGAGCATGCTAGGCTACCACAGTTGCCTGCTTAATACTGCAAAAACAATGGACACCACAGCTTACAGGAGAATTACCTACTAGATGCACTCTTATTTTGTTTTTAAACTGATACTGTTTTTTCACAGCTTTATCCCAATGTCAAGTAACATGTCCACATTCCCAAAAGACAACAATAATTCAGCACTGTTGGCGATTTCCCACCATCCGCTCCTGAGAAGGATAAGGAGTAGGCCCCTGTAATACACCTGCATGTGGATCATTCACATGCTAAATCTCAACTAAACTTACACGGGAAAACTGTTCCCACTTCAGTGTTTGTAGAAGCAGGTATCATATCACCAGATGTGTGAGCACACAAGACAATGAAAAGTATGTTTCATGACACCTGTGTCCACAGCATGCTGAAGCAGCACACAAATCAGTCCTCAGGTAATCAACTGACTTGAGAGAGTGGAAAACCTACATCAACATCTTATCTCACCCTCACAGTCAGTAGCTTTTAAACAGATCTCATGCAATGAAACAAAGAATCATTTGGTACCCAGCAACTCTTTTATAGGTCATTTCCTGCAGAGACAAATTTCAGCAACTGTAATAAAAAACACAAACCAAAAACACAAACCAAAAAAAAGTACTGCACTGAAGGCCAAGAACTCTGCTTTGCTTCACTAACCAAACCAAAAAGATCCACTCAACCAAATCTAGCATCTCCCTGGTTCAGTGATGGCAGCTCAAAGCCCAGAGATGACTCCCAGGGGGAACAGGTCAGGGCAAGATAAGTTTTTAAGGGACAAACCAGAAGAGCTTCCCTGTACCAGAGCTGACATATCAGGAAAGCTTTCTTTTATCAGAAATGCATAGGAACTTTTTGTGTAAGGAAGAGGATTCCTTTGAGCAAGGAAGAGAATTTCTTCAAGTAGTGTTAAGTGTGCATGTTGTCATTCTACTTTCACGTAATTTTAGCAAGTTCTATATTAAGAGCTTTAAAATAAAAGCCCCCAAACACACACAATACAAGGTAACCAGACACTGCAGCTTTAAGAAGACAATTCAAAAACCTCAGCCTTTCTTCTGGCATTCACATTCCCTCCCATTCCTGTGTCCTCCCAAGTTAGATTGTCATGCACAAGCCCAGGTCTGCACTGACTACTTCGGTTCTCTCCATAGGCTGGTTCCCACATCTGTACCCCACCAGGGACAGTCCCATGGCAGCCATCCACGCTACATACCACACTTCCTCTGGAAATTTCTCAGCCTCCTCCAAGACCACAGAAACATTTGTTGTCCCTTTCAACATGTTTAAATTATAGGAGGCCACAGCCACCAAACAAGAGGACTTGAAATGCTCATCTTGCAATACACGGGTTAATATGAAGCAAATCTCTAAAATCCCTGGTGGCAAATAGGCTACTACAGTGTTTCTATACTGTTACCTACAGCAAGTCATGCCAGTCAAGGTTGTCACTTCAACAGCCCAGAAACCAGCTCTAGTCAGAAAACTAAATTAGCCATGCTAGAGCCACAGAATGACAGTAGCTTCCCCAAGTCCACCAACCAATCTATGCTCTTCTTCTGCCGAACCACACAGCTTCATCCTGCCAGATCACCCATGGCCAGAGCTCACATGGTGCTGAACTCTTGTCCCACTGTCTCCAATTAAACCACAATACTCTGCTGAAGCCACAGCCTGCAGGATAGTGTGACAACAGTCTCAAAACAGCCACAGCATCTACTTGAAAGTCAAGCAAAAAGAGACTCCACCTGCAAATGGGGAAAATATAAGGCTGCCTAGTGCTAGCGTCAGGCTCTCTAACAAGCAGGTGTTACTCTACTGCAATTGTCTGTGAAAAGAACCCCAGCTGCTTAAAGCATGACTACAAAGTGGAATTAAACACCTGACATGAGCCTTTCACTGAGCAGCAGCTCAGATTTTGGAGCAACTTCTGAGCCCTTCTGACAAAACCAGTCTCACTTGCTCTCACCTCACCTTGCATGGGGTGACTCGACAGCATGACACATCATAGGATCTTCCACCTCCCTGTCTCCTAACTCCATCCCAGCCGCCAAAGGAGATCATGATAGCTTTTGATTCCAATGCGGGGCTGGTGAGCATGGCTCACTTTGAATCATGTGCATAAGGTGGCCTATTTAGCCTTGCTCTAGCCATGACAGAGACACACTCACAGGGGAACTACACTATGATACCTCCATCTGTATCCCTTAAGGTGACTGGCAGTATAATCCCTGCTTCTGTTCACCTTTGATGTGGGAGACAGGCAGAGTAGAGGCTTGTGATCTCCTCCCTGCTCTGATACCTCAAGATGGGGACAGCAAGGCAGGTGGCAGATGTGCACTTTCTCTCCATAGGAGACCTCTTGCTAGTCCTCCAGAACCTTTCAAAGCTCCCAATAGCTCTGGAGCATCCTTTTGGATAGGGGCTGCTAGGCTTACAGAGTATCTTTGCCCATGGCTTTCCATTTGTTGTCGTATTTTTACTCCGTGAAAACCCATATCATCTTATCTTACTTGTGACAGCATTTTGCCCATCTTCTGTGATGGACACAGACCCTGGCTTTCTTATGTCTAAACTCATACAGCCCCTTCACAGGCAGGAATAAAGGAAAAAACTGGTCAAACGTAATCCCTCCCTGCCCAAACACCAGAAGAATCACGCCTAGGACATCAGGACACCTTGTACAAAAGACAGTCTGGAAGCGCCCACGGTGACCCAGACCCAGCCTAGCACAGGGCAAGGGGAAACAGCAGCAGGGCAGTTAGCAGGTGCACATCAACGCAAGCTTGCAAAATACAGTCACATTTGTCCAAACAAAGCACACGTGTCTACTATCAGACAGATGGCAAACCATCTCCACCCCCAATCCCAAGTCACTTAATAGCTTACGGGACATGAATAACCTAAAAGCTATTCAGTCCAGGGGCTAAAAGAACATCACATACAAATGAGAGCATTTCACAATGTCTGTGATGACCCAGCTGATGTCTTATCATCTTGGAGAGGTGAACCATTCCTGTTGGTCACTCCAAGCAGGGATATGACTTTCTTAGCCTGGTAGGGACACTTTTATTTATATATAGTGCATATGTAAAGATAAAAAATATTCAACACATCGAGTTGTTAACAGCCGAGTGGATGACTGCAGGCAGCCTCAAAGCACACTGAGATTCCAGCTCAGATGCCAATTCAGTTACTATTTCACCCAGCTACAAAACCGTTTCAAACACAAAAACTTCCTTAAAAGGACCCTAACAAGGCATTTTTGTATCACTTTCATTCACTGTTTGCAGTAAGCCCTCAGAAAACTGAATCCAGAATCTCAATTTTTATTAACCATTTCCATGCACAATAGCTCATTTCTAGAGTATTTCTGTGTGTATTACTGATACTGGAAGCAATAGCGTGCAGGACAGAGAGGAAAGGGAAGGAGGGGAAAAGCAAAGATTAATCCTCAACTCATGAACTCCCTTTTTGAAGGGGATTCCAATAAAAATTTTGGATGACCGATGAACGCACCATCAGTTTCATGAATGTCGACACAGATTGCACAACCACACAGAGCCAGACTGCACTTCCATTTTTGAGCAAATTTGGCAGTGTCTCCACAGAAATATTTCCCTTATTAAGGTCAACTGGCTGCAAAGCACTTCTTCAGTGCAGTCCTAAAAATCCCACAGACCTATTTAAGTATTAGGAGCATTGTAATTGCCAGGGATTCCCACTAAAAGAGCTTGGAAAGAAATACAAACATCTCCCTCACTACATATTTTTGTAACATTAGACCCATCTCTTTCCTACACCTTGTCAAAAATGACACCAACCATGATTCACTTGCATGACAGCAAGCTTGGCAGCATGACTTTAAACATGCACGCCTCCTGATCAGCAAGATCAGGAAGAAAAAAAAAGTCTTCAGCTTCACTATTGCCATTTAGGGGCTCCTAAACAGTCTTTTATTCATAGAGCAGATACACAGCAAAGAATATTTTAGATTAAATGCAGACATACGGGCCTCGCAAACCAAATCATAACACACATTTTTCATATAGTCCAGATGACAGCTGGGCTAGATCCAAGCATCCTCCAAGACAACAAGCAGGTTTCTCAATAAATTGCAGCCTTTAATCACTCTTCAAGCATTTCCACAGATCAGCCTTGCCTTTTAAACATGTTTGTCTGCTGCTCTCCCAGCTAGAGTCACACACTATCCAGGTTTAACAGAGTCATTCCCTGCCCCAAGGCAGGGTCACACCTGGGATGCTATCCTGTGCCCCTGACAGTAAGGCCTGACTTCCCTGCTGGAGCTCCTCAAAAATGCTGCAACCCCTTTTCCATAGGCAGCATCACCCAGGTGCCATTCGGACACTTGGCACACAAGCCCCAGCTCCTCCCATGCTCAGCACCCTGCTCACCTGTGCCTTGCCTTCCCGGCACACCTGGCCTGGCTCCCAGGAGAGAGCAATCCTTTCCCACCTCTAAGGAAACATGGATGGCACAGCCCAATCCAAAGGAAAAGGCCCTTCAATACCCCTCTCATGCTTCTGAACCCGCTCTGATTATCACTGGGGTCAGGAACAACACCAACTGCTTGCAGACAGTCTGACTCCTCTTCAAATTTCACTTTTAAAGGATCATCTACTCACAGGGAGAAAAGGGACAGTCACAAAGCATTCACCAGATAAAAAGAAATAAAGGGGATGTGTGACTGCAGACTGGAATTCAAAAGCTAAATCTTCAATAGGTGCTCATCACATTGCACGTCCACATGTCTGCTGTCTCGACTAATTTTGGTAGGTTTTTGAGGAGGGTTGTTGGGGTTTTTTGTTTGGTTTGGTTGTTTGGGGTTTTTTCAGGGGTTCTGTGGCAGGTTTGGGTTTTCTTTGGAAAGCCAACCACATTGCCTAAGCACCATGTCAGCAGCAAGATATCACTCAGCATGTCTCATAGCATGGGTTCACCCCCCCAGTCCAATGGCTCTTACATAAGTGAGCAGTTAGAAGGAGATACAGTTGATGGAGTCAGGACTCAGGCTGAGGAGCAAACAGCATCTCCTTATTCTAAATGTCCAGAGGGGGAAAAAAAAAGAAAAACAAAAAACCAAAAATCCAAACCCCAAAACAATCCGCAAAACCCCAAACCTTATTAATCACATTTGCTTACAAACAAATCCAGCGGCCCTGCTTGCTTTAACTCAAATCATGCCACAGTTCCCTGCAGAGTTTCAGGCTACCTCTTAATAATGTTCCAACACACCTCCAACAGCGTTGTTAAAACGCAGATTTCTGGAGCATTGCTCACAGTCCAGAGTGTGTTTTGATGTCATGCAGATTTACACATCAAAGCACCCTTCCCATGGCACCCTGCAAGCCGCAGAGCAAACCCAAGCGGAGCTAGGAGGACACTAGTTAGGAGGCAGTACCTGCACACACAAAGTAAAACAGATGCTGCTGGAAAACATCAACAAAAATCACAATTTTAGAGGCGACAGCTTTAAAAAGCACCACGACCAGTCACGTTCCAGAGGAGAGAGGTTATGCTCTTTTCATGTGACAAAAGGAGAGAGAGGAAGGAAAATAAAATGCTCTCGAGAACAGCTCCAAAAGGCACAGTCTGGGAATCACTTCTAGGTGAGACCCTTAAACAAAGAAGATGGAGTATCCTTCTCTCCTCAGGGAGGAATGCTTCCCGCTACAGACAGGGCTCAGAGAAAGCTCTTTTTACACAGGGCTATGGAGACCAACACACCCATTGTCTACCAGGAGGAGCTTTCCTGCATTCAGAGAGGCTGCAGCACAGGCCAGGTTCTGGGGGTGGAGGGTTGAATTGGGGGATGGGGGACACCTGCAATGTTTCAGACATCTCTATTCGTGTTTACAAATACCTCCAAGGAAGTGGGATCTGCCGGGTAAAAGGAACTAGGGGGAAAAAAAACCCCAACACCACAGTCCCATTCAAAGGAATCAAAACAAGGACTACCGACAGGTCAGAGCCTTTTTAACAATGACACCGCCAACCCTCAGGGCCAAAACCCAAAAAGCAGAGAGAAAAGGTGCAGAAAAAGGGGGATATAACACCCCCCTCCTCTCAGAATAGGGCTATTTTAAGCCTGTCTCCTTGGAGCTACCCTAATATTTTCTCTCATGACTCAAACCACCAGGGAAAGGAGTTAGAGCAGAGAAGAAAAGAAAAAAGAAGAAAAAAAAAAAAAGAAACAGAGCTAGGGCTGACCTCATGAGACACCTTTCTAGAAGGGGCAAAGCTCCAGAAGAGATGAAAGGCAAGCTGGGCTCTGCCTTACCTGGAAAAGTGTGTGGGTTGGGTGACCCTCTTTTAAGGCACTTTGAACAGAGGACATGCACAGTGTAGTACAGGCCCGGCCATTCCTGGAGCAGGACATTCAGTTCTTCCACTAAAGGCGTAATAGCTTGCCAAGCTGTCCAGATATTTGGTAGGGACGCATGACTAGCGATAGACAGAGTGTCTGGCTGCAGAGCTCCCCTGGCAGGCCGGTAGCTCACCACCACAGGCACCTTTCCACGGTAGGCATAAATCTGGTATTTGCCATCTGACCGCTGAACCACGTGGCTGTTAATCTGGACACTGTAGCGTGCAAACAAGCCGGGTGGGAAAATGAATGGAAAGCTATATTCAATCTGCAGCTGCTCGACCACGAAGGACTGTCCGCTCAGATTGGTGCCGTTGATCCATGCCTCTGCATGGGGCACCTCGTTTTTCACGTAGCAGGGAAACTTGTACCAAGCAGCTGCCCCATTTAAGGGCTTGCATTTGGGTTTGTTGACACAGTAACATAGTCCCATCTTCTCCAGCAGCTCCAGAATGAGCTGCAGATCCTCCCGGCTCTGGATGTGGGGCTTAAGAAGGAGACGGATAACATGGGCAGGAAGCAGGCCATGCAGCAGGAAGCCCTCCACGTAATGGTGGAGCTGAGTGGTCCTCAGTTCGTCAATCTGGGTGTCACTGAGCAGTTTCTGTAGCAGCACGGTGGCATCCCGCTGGCAAAAGACATTGAGGATGTCAATGAGCCGCGGCAGGTTGTGGAACACATACTCCCGTAAGGTGAGATGCTCCTCAAAGTAGAGCAGCTTTCCACTCTCGTGCAGGTAGGACAGTGCACTCTGGAGCCGATCCTCCGTCAGGCCTGCCTGCAAGCCCAGCCGCGCAGAGTCCCACCAGCTAAGCCACAATTGCTGAGCTTGTGGCTGGAAGTGCAGCTCCTCCAGCACTTGCCAGGACTTGGGCAACACCCGGTGCAGGTTTGGGAAGATATCCCGGTGCTCAGCCACCGAGAGGAGCTTGTCCCGCAGGCGACGCACCTGGCAACGGTCCTGGCAGCTGAAAGGCAGCACTGGAGAGAGGATTTGTGGGCGGTGGTTGAGAAGATACTGAAACTGGGCCTTCTTTCGCCGCAAATTCTTGTCCGAGACCCCATAAAAGGCAGCGTGCGGGCTGGAGCAGCGCAGGTCAAAGTCCTGTCCCAGAGCCTCATCCACCTGCTGGACTAAGCTCTGGAGTCCCTCAGCATCCCTCTTCTCCTGCTGAGCGATCTGGTGATGGATGTCCAGGCACTTCTCTTCCAGCTCCCGCTCCGCACAGAGGTCGGCATGGGTTCCCACCATGCACACCACAGCATGGGGCACCTTGGAACTGAGCCAGTGTAAGAAATAGCCCACAGAGGGGTAGAAGTGCTGAGGGACATAGGCACTCAAATTCACCACCAGCACGTACAAGGCTCCAGGAGAGAGGAAGAAAGACTGGATCACATCATAGCTCGGGTCCCCCGCCAGCTCGTACACAATAAATGTCAGGCCCCTCTCTGCATCTGCTGTCCAGTCCATCACCTCAATGCCCTTACTGCCTCCTAATAGTCCTAGTCCCAGTGGTACATGGGGGGCACTGGGTGGCAGTGACGGTGCAGGGGATGGTGTCTCCCCTTTCGCTCGGTGAGAGGGCACACGGGAAGGGATATCCTGCTGCTCAACAGGGAGACATTCCACCTGCTGCATGACAGGTGCCCGAGCTGAGGAATTGTCTTGAGGCTCTGGAAAGGGGCAACACCCAACTGTCACCCTCCCAATGTCCTGCTGTTGCCCAGAAAAGCCTCTGTGCTGGGTGTTCCCTGGCTCCAGGCTTCCCATGTCCTCTCTCTGCCCATTTTCCTCCATGAGGCACCGTCTCAGCAGGGACTTTCCTGCATCCTTTAGGCCCATGAGGACCAGCTTGAGGCGGGGTTTGAGGGCAGGCTGGGAGTGGGCCAGCTCCTGCTGGTAAGCTGCGATGTAGGGGATGCCTTTCATGCACACCTCATAGGGGGGCTGGATGAGGGGGTTGTCTTTGATCTTCCACAGGGTGACACGGGAAAGCTGCCCGAAGCCCTCAGGCAGGATGGCGATCTGGTTGCCTTGCAGGACCAGCTCCTCCAGGCTGTGGAGGAGCACGATGGAGTCAGGCAGGTAGCGGATGCGGTTGTTATCCAGCCAGAGAGTGCGGAGCTGGTGGAGCTGGCAGAGGTGAGGGGGCAACACGGTGAGCTGGTTGCGGCTCAGGTAGAGCTCCTCCAGACTGGGCAGCGCCAAGATGGCAGAGGGGAACTCCCCCAGCAGGTTGGATGAGAGGTTCAGCATCTTGAGCCGCTGTAGTCTGCCAAAGCCAGCGGGCAGCGCCTGCAGCCGGTTGCCGTCCAGCATGAGGCTCTCGAGGGCACTCAGCTGGCAGAGGCCCTCAGGCAGGGACGCCAGCCCGGTGCCGCTGAGCCAGAGAATCTTGAGGCGGCGGAGGGCAGCGATGCCCTCGGGCAGGGCCCCGAGGTGGCGGTTGCCGGAACAGTCGAGCTCCTCCAGGGCGGCCAGCTCCAGCAGCGGGGCAGGGAAGGAGGGCAGCAGGTTGTGGTCGACGTCGAGGGTGCGGAGGTGCCGCAGACGGCCCAGACCCTCGGGCAGGCGGCGCAGGCGGTTGAAGCTGAGGTCGAGCTCCTCGAGGCAGCCCAGCTCGGCGAGGCGGGGGGGCAGCCCCGGGCCCTCGGCGCCCAGTTCGTTGTGGCTGAGGCTGAGCTTGCGCAGGCCCCGCAGCCCCGCCA
>WEIT01023792.1:987-19472 GCA_013389985.1 Dryoscopus gambensis | reverse complement strand
GGAGGCCTGCAGGAATGGGGACGTGACGCGCGTGAAGCGACTGGTGGACACGGGCAACGTGAACGCCAAGGACATGGCGGGGCGCAAGTCCACGCCGCTCCACTTCGCCGCCGGTGGGTACCGGGGCCTCCCGTGCCCGGCCAGGGCAGTGACAGCGAGCGGGACAGGGAGGGTTCCCCTGGAGTAGCTTCGAGCAGGAGGCCTCCAGCGCCACGGTGGTTCGGGAGTGGGCAAGCTTAAGCTGGGAGGAAAAGTGTGAGCATCCTCTCTTCCCCGACGGCGTTTCGATGCACGCTGTTGGAAGAGGTGGCTGTTAAATCCCCTTCCTCTGGGTGAGACGAGTGGGAGAGGAGATCCTGGAAGCGCAAAGAGACTGTATGATCTAAAAGTATGGACAGTGATCTCTGTGTGTGATATCCATGGGCTGCTGCAAACTTGTGCAGTGGACTTAGGAAGCGAGAAACTGAAATTCGGGACAGTTGGCTTGAAGTAAGGGTTTCACGTGTGTTGTAACAGCTCAGGGACTCCTGTGATGCACACGTACTGAATGGCAATCAGTTTTGATGCCTTGTACTTTGTAACTTCTTTCATTTGGGCATGGTTGCTGGTTGATGCCTGCATCTCTTGTGGTCTGAGTAGGCTGGGGAAAGGGGTCAAGTGGAACAACCGAACTGTAGAAGTTACAGATGTGTCCAGGAAACAATACACCTCTTTGTGTGGATAAGAGATGTCGTTGTGATCAGAACTAATGTTATAAAAACAATTTAGCAGTAAATTGTAGACTAACTGGAAGTATTACCTTTTGGCAATTAGAGCTGCAACAGATTACTGCAGTTCATAAAAAGAGTATTTCTTACAGAGTGTATTCTTCACTGGGGTCACACACAAAATTCATGATAAAAGTAAAATGAAGGTCTTTTACGTCATTACTCCTAACTCAGGACTTGTACAATTGCTAGGTCTGTGGTCAGTCTGAGAGCTTTCTGAGGTGTGCCACAGTGTTACAGAGCTGGACCTTATGTAGTGAAGTGCACAGATCTTGCTTGAGCTTTGTGGTGCACTGGTACACGTAAATTAGGTTAATTAACAAGTCTGTGGTAAGTGGTCAGTGTTTAAATGCTGGCATATGGCTCTAAAGCACTGTTGAAATCAATAGCAAAATGAACGTTTTATGGCATAGTGTTGCCTGGAACTCTGAATAGTGCTGTACAATTTATCAGTCAGGTAACACACCCTGAGATTGTATGGGTTTGTTTTCATTTTCAAAGTACAAGAGGCGTTTGACAATGCCCCTAAGGGAACTTTTGGTCCTGAGCTCTTTCCTTTTCTTTCTTTGATTCCCTGAGCTCTACTACTGAACCAGGGCTTACACAAGTGGAGTTTAAAACACAGCAAACTTCTGGGGTATGGAGATGGACTTAATTTTGATGAACCCTGGAATGTAATGCTGGTACCAACTGCATGCGTGCTTATGAAGTTCTCAGGGTTTTGGAAGGCTTGAGTCTGCTCTGCTAATTTTGGATTCAGACTTAAAGTTAGACCTTGCTGCTTCCCCTAAAACTCTGAGATCTCAGGTCGTAACTTCAGTGGTAGTACAAACTGGAGTGCTGAAGCTGCAATGGTTAACTTCTGCTCTGATTAGAGAAGAAATGGACAAAACTTACTTAAGGAGGTAAGGTTTTGAAAGTTGATAATGTCATTAAGATGTTACTGTAATAGCAGTGGGAGGTGATTCCTTGTAGCATGAGGAAAATAGCAGATGAAGTTCTTGTACCTATCAAATTCCCATATCTGTTTTTCTAGATTTAAAGACTTTCCTTAGATACCATACCTGTTTTTTCTCAAATCACTGCATGTGTGGTCCAAGTGGATTAGACATGTAAGAGCATCAGGCAGATTTCTTATTACAAAGATGTTGAGATCCTGCATTTTGGAAAGGCCTGTAAGAGACCATGTTGTTTGAATGCAGTCAATCTTAAGCAGTGTATACCTGCTAGTGATGCAGTGTGTTGATTTGATCTCCTTTGTGGGCTGAAGTGAAAATAAAACTCGTTTGCTTATGAGCATAGCAGTCTGCTGTGTACAGGAAGCTGTGTTTTGGATAATAGCTGATATTTATGAGCCATACCTAGGTGTGAATTGTGTGGCCTTCACTAGGGGAATGGGTGGTTGAGAGTGCAGTATGTCATGTTTTAAACTGCTTTTTTTCAAACTTCTTGAAGCTAAACTCTTAGATTAATAGAGTTTCACTTCTGATGTTGTGATTTGTGAAAGACTAATTCGTCTTCTAATTTGTCCTTCATTTCCCATTTTTGGGACTGGATTTTAATTTTTTTTTCCTTCCCCCTCCCGCAGGTTACTCGACTTCTCCCCAACTCAGTCTGTTTTTTCAGATGTTCTTCTTGGCAACAGTGCCAGGCAGTTAAGTTCTTTTACTGTAATAAGGAAGGACAACTTCCCCAGTTATAGTTCCTTGTAAAAAGTACTAAGTTTGGGTTTCCTTAAGCTTTGTAAGGTTTCTAATTTGAAAATCACCTTTACCACCTTTATCACCTTTCTCGCGCCAGAAGGACTATAAAATTAGGGACTTCTGAATCCTTGGCATATGTGTAAGATGGAGGTAAGACAAGAGCTGAAATCTGTTCTTATTTGAAAAGCTGGGGATAGGTCTGTTTCTAGAAGTTGGAGTCACCTGTCCATTATCCACTTCCAGATAAATTGTGCATGGCTGCATCAAATTGAAGCAACAGCATTATCCACATTTTCTCTGTTTGGGATAATTGAATTGCCAATTGAAGTGAAAAAAAGGGAATTGGTTCTTCAGCTCTGTGTTGAAGTGTCAAGAAGTGTGCTGAATAAATCTGACCTGCTTTGGTTAGCTATTAATAAGGCAGAAATTAATACTGAGGCCATATGAGGATGATAGAGGCCTTTCTTGTGAGCAGGAAGAGGTTGAGCAAAGGATCATTTTCCTTTCATCCTCCTTGCTTGGAAAGGGGAAAACTCAGTACTGTCTCAACTGCTGTGTGGATTGCAGGATATTTGGGTCTCTGGTACCAGTGCAGGCTTTGGATATTGTCCAGCAGTGCCCACAAAGCAGGTTCTAAAGACTTGAAAGTGATTGAATGACTTTAAAACACACACACACAGAAAAAGAAATTAAGTGGAGGTATTAATGTATGCATAGCTTTTACATTTAGTTTATTTCAATGAAAACTAGCTTGCTAATAACTAAAAAAAATTAAAAAGCAACTGTGCAAACATGAACTAAGGTATGTTTGGCTTAACTTTTTATCCATACCGGTGGCCAAAAGCAGATATTTAGGGAACAGTTATACACTTGCCCTCTTCATGCGATACTTCTCTAAGTACTCCTCTTGTGGTTTGTAGCTCAGCAGTTGTTTGAACAAAACCCAGTTTTTAAATATTATTAGAGGGTCATCCTGTGGTAGGGAGTTCATTAAATAATTGGACTGTTAACTTATTAGAAGTAACTTGTTTTTTCTTGTACTTTGCACCCTCTTCAGTGGAATATTCTGTGTTCTGCTTAACCATTCTCTTCGTCAAACTGGGTTGAATGAGACAAACTGTTTCATTCGCTTGTCTTTCTACTGCATTCCTGTGATCTAAAGATGTGTTACCTCTTTTCCTTGAGAAAGATCTTAACTGTCATTGTTTATTTCACCAAAATAAGAACATCTTTACTGTATTATATGCCCCTCAGTAGCTGAAAATACTTGTCACACCGGTGTTTTCTGTGCTTGTAAACTGGCCTGACAGTTCTGCATTTGATGGTGGTGTTGTCACATAGTTGAAAAAAATACCTTTTTTTGCCAGCATAACCAAATGATTTGCTTATTCTGTGTGTATGTGAGAGGTAGATTTTTTTTCCCTGTTGGGGAATGCTATTGACTTTTTTTTAATAGTTGGATGATTTTAGTCTATGTGATAAGGTGTCATGTGTTAGGTATAATTCGTATAGGATATATCAGCCTAAGATATATCCCGTGCATCATTATGTTGTTTGCGAGTTGAAGTGCCTGTATTGGTCCATTGTGTTTGAAGCAGCTTGACAGTGGTGCGTTCATGGCTCTGTGTCATCCTCCATGCATGGCACTAACATACCAAGGCTGATTTTCTGTGACTTTTCTACCATTAATATGTATGCCTGGATGGGGAGGACTCCTGTGAGTGTTTGTCTGAAATTACAGCTTCTTCCTGCAGCCAGCTTGGTAACAGACTTGCTTTTTCCCTTCTGAAACAACACCGAGCCCTACGAAAGGATATATATGTATTTCCTGCTGGCATCTTGGTTCATATGTTTTTGGACCTCATCCTTCCTGTAAATCATTAATAATAGCACCTCTTTCAGAAGTGACTAGGTGGATGGACGTGGTAGAAATAAGCTGAGTCCTACTCAATTTCTTCATATAGCCACAGTCATAAGCTTGTCCAGTTCCACACCCATTTAATGGGAAGTTTTTGATCATGAAGTTCGCCCCTCAAGTTCTTGTGCAACACATTCTTTTAGCTTTACAGATGTTCTCTTTCTAGTAATAATTGCTGAACGGTGGCTTAATGCCCATTTCTGTACCAAGACAAGGTAGAGGCTTCCAGGAGTGGCTTTCAGAAGTTAGGAAGCTGGGATCACAGAGTGGAGTGTTCTTGGTCATCTCACTGAAGCTCAGGCTTGGAGAAACCTGATTTAAGGTGACTTGTTAAAGCATCAGTGATACAGCTTCTTTTGTTTCTGCTTATATGTGTAATAATGGCAAAAAGCTGTTGGGGGAAAGCAGTTTTGTTCTAAGCATGCCTTTGATATCACTAGTAATAACTGTTGAAAATCTAATCACTTTGTGAAGGCTAGCATAAATAACTATGCTTTTGAAAATTTCTGGAGTATATGGCTTTAATCCTGAAGGCAAAGGGATCCCACTTGGGTTGGGAAGCGGTCAGTGGTCAGAGTTTTAAGAGAGCTGATCGAGTTGGTTTGTCAGCTAGCAAGCTGTTAATCATAAAAATGCAAGCTGCTTTGACATACGTAAGATAAGCAACTGTGGAGACAGAGCTGATATGAGTAGCTACTGAGTGTTCCTTGAGGGAGAGCCAGGAAATGGCAAGAAGTAGTTGATAACTTATTACACACTTCCACTCTGTGCAGAGACACCTTAATTGACCACTCCACCTGTGGTGCGATGTACAGCAAATTAGATGACATTGCTCTGGAAGGCTTTGCTTGAGACATCATTCTTAAACTACTCTGACTCAGCTTGTTGCAGTTGTCCCCTATGTCCTTGTCACAGAAGAGATGTCTGACCTCACACAGGTGTTTGTAAAACCAAGTCACTGTTTAATTCTGCCTTATGCAACTTAAAATGCGGTTAATAATTTTCAGCTGGATTTGTATGGATGCAGTGAAGAATGCAAATTGTCTAGTCAATTAGGAAACATCCTGGCAGTCTTACAGCCTCAGAGTCTGCAAAATGCACACTTTTTCATGTAAAAAAAAAAAGATGACTCAATAAATGACTGGCCTTTACTTTGAAATCCCTTATTTTATATTTTTGGTAGCATTTGTGCTACAAGAACTCTGTTAGTGCCACAAGTCTATTACTTCATAGAAAGTTTCAGCTTGCTTTCTTTGTGACTAGTAACTTGTTCTCTTGAATTACCTTCTAATACTTTGTGCAATGTGTCTCCTTCCCATTCAAAAATTCTTTGAAGGAATTTATGAGAGGATATAAATGCAAAATCTTAGACCTTTGGTAATATTGAACCAGGTGCTCTTTTTCCCAGCTTGAGGGCTTTTCAGTTTACTTAGTTAAATCACTCAGTTTAATTGCATTCTGTCTAGTGAAGTGGGAGAAGTGCAGGGGAAAGTCTTAGGGAAATAATCTGATCCCAGTGTGTGCTGTACTAAAGCAGAGACACACAATGACTTAGCTTGGACTTCTTTCACCCTTTGCTTATAGCATAAAACCATTCTGAAAAGGTTGTGTGTCTAAGAGTGCTCTTGCACCTCAAGGGCTTGTATTCCCATATAAACTATGTTTAGTGCTCTAACAAGTGGGATTACATTTAATAAGAGCATCTTTCCACCTTTGCTTTAGGTCCCAGTGATACCTACAGGTGTGCTTAACCTGTGATTATATACTTCTGTAAAATATAACTCCTTTTAGAGTCTTGTTCTTAAACAGGTAAAAGGAGGAGGAAGAACACCTAATGAGACTCGTGAGTCTTCCATGTCATAGGTCAAACTGTGCGCATAACAGCAGCTTCACAAAGGTTGGAACTGGCACTGGGAGGAGTTCTTGCTATGTTGTGATAAAGTGACATTAATTGGGCAGTGGGTGAAACAGTTCAGCTGTACTTACACTGATCAAACTGACTACTTGATGTGTTGTGCTCACCAGAAAGCGCATTCTTCCAATTCTAGAGCAAAGTCAATTGGTTTTTCACCAAACTTTCTGAAAATTTGGCAAAGAATTACGTGTCTTTTGTGACTATTAGTTATTAGGTTGTCTGTAAACTATTACCATGTGAAAGCTTTTGACTGAAGGGAGGTTTAAAGTGGAAACCCTAATGGGAGTATGTTACAGAGGGTACAACTGGTGCTCCTGTTACTTTCCTTGCATCCCTCTCTCATCATTCAGTATGCTGAGCCCATTGCCTCTTGTTCCTTTAATCAAATGCCACAAGAAGAGGTGGGACAGCTCACGGTCTCAGAGCAGGCTGTGACGGGAGAGCAGGACATGTTGTTGTTGCAGTAGTAGTAAGCATTTGGTGGTGTCTTTGTGTGCCATCTTCTCCGATGGCATTTAAAATTTTTATTTAGCCTAATTTTCAAGCTGCCAGCTTGCTGCCTAAAGCTTTTTTCCCTCACTTTCACACTAAAATGACAGGTATAAATTAGAAAAAAGGCAAGGATACATTATTGGCAGAGAACTGGTTAAGTGGCATTTTCTATGAATTGTGCTGGTCTCTTGATTTATGCAAAGCTGTCATAGCTATGTCCAGCTCCTGGCTTTCACTAAGCCTTTGTCTTCATTTGTTCCTGTGAGGTAACTGGAGGAATGAAGAGTCTGTCAGTCACTCAGAATTTTTGCCTTTTCTTTGATTTGGTTGATGACTGTTTCCCCTTTAAATTACAGATGTTATTTTGCTACTGTGTTTTTATAACAGGATTACTGCTTCTTTTCTCTCAAGGACAGTATTTTTTTGAGGTACTACAACTTGCCTGAAACTTCTGAATTGTGTAATGAATCTAAAATGAGGGCAAAACTTGTGCATTTTACCTGTGTAAAGGTTTTTAGAGAAGTGTTTTATCTTATTAAAGGGACACTGTCCATGAGTGCGCTTTGGAAGCTGACAGATGCATCTCATCAAAACAAGCTTGCATACTGGGCCTTTAAGTGGGACTCTTCTCTGTGGTTACCCTGGTTGTGGATGTTTTCTGTAGGATTGTCTTTTGGGATCTTTGATTACAGGTCCTTTTCCCTTAGACTTTGTCAATTAAAGTTGCACTGGAAATATGGAGTAGAGTTTGAAAAATAATCGTAAATGACATAGAATAGGTTTCTACAGCTTAAGCTGAACTGGATATGCTTCATAAGTCACAAATGGCTTTGCATGTGTTTTGGTTTATTTTTTTACAAAAGATGACCCAGACACTGCAGAAATTTTGGTAGCTACAACTGCTTTATTGGATTGGGCCATGGGATCATTTTGAAGTCTTTCTAGCACTTTGTCAATTCAACACCTTAGATTTACTGTTGGTGGTGGGGAAGCAATTCCCATAATTGGGTACTATTTCTCTGAAGGATGATTGGTGTAGTGGGCTAAAATCACAGTAACCTTTACAGTGCTTTTTAAGGACTGAACAAAAGAGGTAATACACCAAAAACTGTGACGTGTTTATTGCTGACATTTCCAAAGATACCCTTATCAATGATCCCATGTCCAGCAACATCCTGAAGAAATGTGTGTGTAGTCCTGAAACTGTGAATAATTTCAAAAGGAATCTTGGATTTCAGGTATACTTAGGTGGTTTTTCCTTGAGAGACAAGAAGTACACGTAAACCAAATGCTAAAGCAGCTTTAGCACTGTTTTAGTAGTCCAGTTTATAAAAACTGAAGTCTAATAAGATTCGTTGATTTATTGTTTAGTTGACAGCATCTTTTTTAATTCTTGTCTTGCTCAATTTTCCTTTGCCAGTCAAATGAACAGTATAAATGTGTGAACTTTGAGGGCTCCTTGGTCCTTATGTCCCAGGCTTCTTATCTTTGCTAGGGTACCAGATATTCTTTGGTTTTTGTTGCACCTATTTAAGCTGTAACTTTCTATATGGAGACTTACAGGTGGTGTTTCTTGACTGCTTTATAACAGTGTCTTGGTTTAGAAGACAGGTGACTGCCAGGGGAAATCAGAGCCTCCCTTGGAATAGAGAATGTAAACCCCCCACCTCCGAATTGCTATAATTTTGAAATTATGGGGCTTTCAAGCAAAGATGTAGGGATAGGAATACCAGTTCTTTACTAAGAATAATTACAAACTACAAAGATAGTGGTACAGAGAAATAAAAGAACAACAACAAACAAATAATCCCAGAAACTCTGACAGAGTCAGAATACGACCTGACACCCTGTTGGTTAGGGTGTGGGGAGCAGTCCAAAGTAAGTCCTTCTGGAGTGGCAGATGTGGCTCCGTTGGAGTAGAGGTGATCCTGTAGAAAGGGTCCAGTGGTGACAGGATGGGTCCAGTTTTCCTCAGGGAATCCGGTGGGAAAAACCAGCTGCTCTGATGTCCTGAGTTGCAGATTTTATGCAGGTAGAGAGACTTCAGCTCCTCCCACTGAGTGGAGCCTTCCCCAGTGGGGTGATGTGATGTTATCAGTCACAAGGAGAGCCTTAATTGCTCATTCACAGGTGATATCCCCTTGGAGGAGGATGGGTGGAGGACGAGATAAGGAAGCACTGCCCCATCTGGTTTTAACGATTGACCCATTAACAGAAGGCACCCACCCTCTTTCCCCCTGGAGTTACAAGAGATGAAAATATCTTTCAACCGGTTTCAACAGATGAAAATAGAATAAAATTTTTGGTTACATATTGCAACCCAAGACAAACAGAAACAAACAAAATAATTGAGTTTTGTTTCTGGAAGCTGCAGTGATTTACACTAGCGGTGGCCTTGCTGACAGTTCAGTTAACACAAATGTGTCTTCGGATAGCAGTCTTGTCATGATAAATAAATATAATTTGTAATAATGTCAGCTTTGATCCACATACTTCTGTTTCTGTAATGTAATTTCTATTTCTAATGGGCAGTGATCAGTATATAACATACCAGAAAGCTTTGACTCATGTGCAGTGGTGGACTAAAACTATTGCTGACTGGGTGCTAGTTTTCCTGCTGCTGGTGTGGCTGTTTACCCCCATGTATTAGAGAAAACCCACTTTGGTCTCTGCTCAGTGTGCTAACTTGTAATTTTTAATGGTCCAGCATCCCTGCTGCAAGCAGCTGAGTGCTCTCTATAGTGGGGATGGAGGAATGCTTACAGCTACCAAAAAGTGACCAGGCTGGAGTTGCTGGCTGGAGCCCTTGAGCTGCATTACCTTGGGATTAACCAAGGAGTGAACTGCTACAGACTCTCCTAGAAGTGAGCGTCAGGGTGTGTATCGTGCATGAATTGTTGCCTGCCACAGAGGTGCTGACTTCTGAGAACCATTTCTGTCAGTGTTTCGGCAGCATTTTGCTGTGCCTGAGTTACGTGGTCATCTCAAGGAGAACTGACAGCTTCTTTGTTGCTTCCCTTGAACTTCGTCTTCTAGAAATATAATAATGTCTTTAGTTCTGGTTTTGATTGTGTTTTGTGGAATTAATACAGTTAGCACCACTTTTCTGGAGTTGCACTTGCTGCAGCATTTAATTCTGCTGTTTCATAAACACAGTTGATACATATCAGATTCTTATCCCCTAATCTGGTTGGTACGCATGATTACCAGAAGAGACAATAACTGTTGATGTGACAGTCTTTTAAAAAAATCTCCAGTGATACTGCTTTTTAACCCTGAGGCTTATAAGAAATGCAATCCAACCTTTGAGATTCAACCTAGTACAAAAATGAACACATCTATTTTAGTTCAAACTGTCCCTCTTGAGCCTCATTTTTGTTCCTGTCCTCAAAGGCAGGGGTCTCCAAAGTGGAATATGCAAAATATTTCATTGGAGTGCAGGAAGAAAAGTTATTTTGCACCATCAATAATATCACAGAAATTCAAAACCAGTATTTATCTCATCTTTATCTCAGCCTTTCAAAGTTGCTATTTTTGTGCCTGTTTATAATTAGGTAATAATGCAGTTGTGCATGTATATGACTTCTAAATATATGTATATTGGGGATGCATGTGCAAAAATATTTTTATTGATTCATGTGTGCAGTCAAAAGTTTAGAGACTGCTGAACTAAGACATTTGGGGCAATAGGAGGCAGATTTGGACAGTAGAACCTTTCCAGGTTCATTGTGGGCAGCAAGCTAAAGGTGTCAGAACCTGGTATGCTGATGCCAAATTTTGAAGTATGTTAGTTTAATGACGCTGGCTTTGTGATGATGTTTTCCCTGGTCATAAGAGAGGCTGCATTCCTAGGCTGAGACCTTCCTGAGGCATTATTTCCCAGCTGAGGTCTTGGGTCTGCCTGTCTGTAATGCCTTTGTCTGTCGGTTGGAAGTAGTCAGACTGTAAAAGAACACGAATGTAGTTTGGCTTGAGATAAGGTTGTTCTGCTTAAGCACTGGCAGTGTCCTTCAAGGACACATAAGAGGTTTTCTCCAAGATGAAGACCTATTCCTGGAGACAGTGTGTAAGACACTTGCTTTAGGTACATTCAGATTATGTAATGTTTTAAAATTCTTATTAAGCTTTTCTTGAAAAAGAATGGGAAGCCTTTGTAGAACTTCTTAATGAGATAGAGTGGCAGCCAGGCAGGGTGTAATACAACACTGTTCAGCTCTGTCATGACTGTAAGTGACTTGTCCAACTGTTGTTTGAGCAGGTGAATAGAGTCTGACTTTATGGTAAAATGAACCAAGAAGTAGATGAAGGACATGAATAATGTACAGTGAACCAAGAGCAAACAGTTTTAGATACTAAATCATGTTGTTTTGCCAGCCAAATGAACAGAAATATGTTCTCTTGCAGGTTTTGGAAGGAAGGATGTTGTAGAGCACTTGCTGCAGACAGGAGCCAATGTTCATGCTCGTGACGACGGAGGACTGATACCCCTGCACAACGCCTGCTCCTTTGGTCACGCAGAAGTGGTCAGTCTGCTGCTGTGTCAGGGGGCAGACCCAAATGCTAGGGACAATTGGAACTACACTCCTTTGCATGAGGCTGCTATCAAGGGGAAAATAGATGTGTGTATTGGTAAGTGTCTGTCACTTGTTAGGTTGCAATTTTACCTGATTATGTTTTGTGAAGCTGTAATTGTTTATGTGCTGAACTTGGGATGAAAGATACTGCTTGTTTTAAAAGCTAACTACTTTTAATCTAGCAGGTAGGTACAGTGATAGTAATTTAACTTTTTCTTGGTCTCTAATACAAAGTTTGCAAAACTTGCATCAGGAAAACTATCCTGGAGAGATTGGATGAAGTCTCCTTGTTTGTTAAATTACAGTATTTAAAATCTGAGTATGTAGGTTTGTCTTTCTTGGTTGCTGTCAAGAAAACTAGCTTGACTAGATAAAGTCTTTGCTTTTTTGGCTGCTCAATATGTTATAGTAGTGGTTAGGAAGATGGTAAACCTTTCATTCTATGCAGTATGGAGAAACAACTCGGTCCTTGGGAGCTTTCCAGTACAATTTACAGGACGCCATTGTTCAGTGGTGATCTATCTTCAGTATGTGTTTTGTAGCCTGGAGCCAAAGCAATTTCACATAAAATTGAACACTTCAACCATTGAAAATTTGTTGAGAACATATAAAGAGCTTTTCAGTCAGGATGTCTTTAACTTCTGTGGTTTTTCTCAGTGTACTTAGTAGTACTTAGTTTCTAAATGGAAACTTCTATTTTTATTCTTTTTACACTCAGAGCAGTTTCTTGAACTTACACTCTTTTAACATCTCCTAACTTGAATAAAATTATCTGCTCAGCATTTCTTTTTAATCAAACATGTAAAGGAAAGCCTGACTTTTAGGCACTTCAGTTAAGATTATGAACTGTATGTTCTATATGTTATCCAGATGACAAGACACAATTCTCAAACTTTCAAATAATGTCTTTTTTTCTGAAAGTTTTATTACATTGAATTCCTTCAGAGAAACTTGCAAAACTTAAAGAACAAGATCTTGCATTAGCTTTATTGCAATATTTAAGTAATTGCTTAAGAATAAACACTAGAAATTGAGTGAAGGAAAATAGGAAGAAACACCAGAATATAATTTTTCAGTCTGTTTCTTCTTTTTTACAAGCGATGTGATGGATCCGTTTAATCTCTGTATGCAAGGTAAACCATGGAGAATATTCTATAGAAATTGAATATAGTTGATTATGCAGCAGTATGTGGGAAGAAATCCATTGATATAGTAGGTTCCAGTAACAGTCTACTATGACAATGTTGAATGGAAAAGTAAGTTTCATTCCAGTCAGTAACTGGAGTCTAGTAAGGAAGTAATTACTTTGGTCTGTTTCGTGCTGGAGTCAGCTTGATTTTGGGAACTGCTGGCTGAAAATCCAAATTAAATGGAAGAAAGTTTGACAATAAGAAGCTGAATAGAAAATTAACTTTTTGCTTCGGAAGTTTTTTTTGCTTTGGAACAGATTTGTCTTTTTCAGTTTTTGAAACCTTGTACTAAAGCAGCAGAGGGTGCAGCAGCACACTTTTGTGTTTATAGATAAGATGAAAGATGGTTGTGACAGGTTTTAGAATTTGGCAGGGCTAGACAGCATGGGTAGTGTTGCTTTGGGTAGTTTGTCTAAAGACTTTGTTACTCTGGAGGAGTTGGGGCAGGTCAGATCAAGAGGCAGATTATGTGATACATCCATTTTGATGCACAATGCTGGTAGTAATTTGCGATTATTTAGATTTAATTTCTATAATCAAAGAACTGATGGTCCCTTTAAAGTTCACTCTTAATTCAGCAAGAAGTCGTGGGCTTGGTGAAAGGAAGTACAGGATTAAATTTGTGGCTTGTATTACACAGAACTTCATTCTGTGTTCTGTGCACAGGTTAGATCTGTGTCTCTAAATACTGATGCTAGACTTAGGGTATGATCCATGTATATGTAAATGTTCAGCATATGGTACTTATGGATCAAATCTCAAGGCTCTTCCACAGTCTGGAGCAATTTTAGGATTCCTTGGAAGCAGTGAGCAGGCTTGTTTTTCTACATGCAGTTTTTCTCCAATCTGCAAGTAGCTCTGTAGAAATTTTGGCGCATTTTTTTCTAATTTACTGTAAAGAAGCAAGCATGATGCTGTTGTGCTCGGTTTAGTTACAGTTGTCCATGTATGTTGTACTTCGCTCAGGTATTTAATTTGTCAGGGTGAGACACTAAAGGCACGGTCACCAGGTTAGTATGTACTGTAGTATGAAGCTACTTTGGGATTTAGTTGATGCCATAAAACTGATACGACATGAGTATAGACAAAGAAGTCTGTTCTTTTGTGTTTGCAGTGATTTTGCAATTTATATCTAGTGGGTGTTGCTGTGACCCCTGCCTAGCTCTCTGCCGGCTAGCAACAGCAGGAGTCTGGGGCAACATTCCCTGTGGGTCCGTGGAAGGAATGGGTCTGCAGCAGCTCACCGGGGCTCCCACAGAGTCTCTGGGCTCTGTGTCAGCAGGCAGCAGCAACCCGTAAGAGAAACACGGTATCGCTCTTGATGGTGAAGTCAGGAGGAGTTAATTTTGGTCCAGCACTCGCAAAGCGGGGGGAAGGCGGAAAGGGAGAGGGAAGGGGAAAGGGGAGGGGGAGAAGGTCCAAAGCAGGGAGGGGGAGAAGGTCCAAAGCAGAAAGGGGGAGAAGGTCCAAAGCAGAAAGGGAGAGAGAGCTCGTTGTGCCTCTGAGCATCCCCTTATCACAGTTTCGAAGGGCCCGCGGGCCCAAGGCTTGAACCAATGAAAAGCTCACAGGGGAGGGATCAAAGGCAGGGTTACATCTTAGGAATACACCATACATTCTGGAAGGGGGAAACAGAACAAACCGTTCAAAGGAAAATACATAATCACAAGCGGGCAAGCATGTTTTGCTGTATTTGTCAAAATTCCTGTTTCTTTCTAGCAGTTTTTTATAAAACTTATATTTTAAGGTCTTAAGCTTTAATTTTGAAGTCTTTTGAAGGAACATGGTATACACAGAGATAATGCAACAATGATTGTTTGAATTATGACAAGGAATATTTGAATAGCTTTTTGGAATATATTGTACAATACTGCTATTTACACCTTAAGTGTATACTGTTGCAACTGATATGATAGAAACTGCTCTGTTAAAAAAATCTAAAATTCAAAGAACACATCCTTCGAGCGCTTCTTTTTAAACGAGCAGGGCATGTTTTTTAAAAAGGATTGATTGCAGAACAGTAAATCCTGACATAACCTAAAATTTTTTGCTGAATTTCAGTATCTCTTTGAAAAGTGATGGACTGTGTAGAAATTAGTCATCTAACCTTGTTTTTGGCTACCTATTCTTGGCATCTTCTTCCAAATTACATAATGGGTAGGGATTTTCTACTTTTATCTTTTCTCCTCTGTGCCACTCCAGCCTGCATATTTTCTTTATCACATCTAGCATAGAACACTTTTTTTGGTCACTTTACAGATCAAAAAAGGAAAAAGTGGTAAGAGTGTGGAGATGCAGCACATTCATGAATAATGATTTTTCAGAGAAAAACTCAAGGCATTGAAGCATGGTAGGAAGACCAACAAAAGACAGGTAGTGACTCCAGAAGTAGAATGCTCTTGTGCCTAGCACAAGTGTTGGAATGGAGTGTCTGTATTTTTGGTAAAGGTACTGTGAGTGCTCAGCTTTTGTGCTGAGTTTAGAGTAATAGGTGCAAACCCTTCCCCCCAGTGGGAAGCTTGTGTAGAAATAAGAAGTATACATGATGAAAACTCACCAGACTGTGCACCCAGGAACCTGCAAGACAGCATATGGCTGGTGTGAGTTCTTTTTCTTCTGTTCTAGTGATTGCCTATTGCAGTCACAGGACAGTGTAGGGAGAGAAGTTGAATGTGCTGAGTTTGGGAGGAGTATTGGCTCTCTTAGGTGGCAGTTGCCTTTGTGTTCCGTGTCTGGAAGTGTAGGTCTTGGTAAGCAGAACTCAGCTGGTTTGCTGACCATCTCTTGCAATGTATTCAGTCACTGCAGATCTGTTTAGCTGCTAAGTAATTACATTTGAAAACATCATTTGCTTTATGTAATCAGTTTTTGGACTAAATTTATTGAAGCATTGGAACCAATTGTTAGTGTCCTCTGGTATTTATGACGTCTAGGATTGCTTTATCTGTCAGGAAGATGCATTTTCAGTGTCTGTGAACTGCTTCTAGAGCTAATGAAAAGTGGTTTTGTTTCTCAGTGTCGTATTTTGTCATGGAATAGTGGATGAGTGGTGAACTCTGCAAAGTGCATTTGGAGGAATGCTGTGATGTCAGCATAGTGACTGTTCTGTGTGTTGGGCTGTGGAGAAAGAATTATCTATTTCTTCAGTCTGACTGCAGTATAGCCTTTCAGATGAAGATCCACGTAGCTCATTTCTTTCCAGAAGTGACATGTAGCTTTTGATGCTCAGAGACTACAAGTGCCTTAAATGTATCCTTCTTCCTCATGGCAATCAGCAGTTTAGAAACTTGATAAAGTAGAGGCTGCATTTGAACTGTGTTGCATAGCAATTTGTGTACAAAATTCCTGAAAGCTCTAATTCATTTCTTAAATGCTGCCATACTTTTGTCTTTGAAGGTGTTTGGTGGCAAGAGAATTTTGCATTTTAAAAGTTTTGCTGAAAGAAAACAACCCTTCCTTTTTTTGAGCACATTATTCTTGATTTCTTGATGACTTTATGGCAAGCTATTTAGGACTTTCTTGCGAATTAGTGAGCAATCATTTCTGTTCGCAGTTTGCATGTTCTTTGTGATTTTTATAGATTTTTATCTTTTTTTCTTCCCTGAAATGTCTCTTTTCCAAGCTGAAAAACATAGTCCTCTGTTAAGTTATCCTGTTGAATATTCTGGTATTTCAGCCTCCTGCCTTCCTCTGCCCCCAGCCATTTTTTCTAAGGGTGAGTGGTTGGTATGGGGCATATGAACACCAAAAATGGGTGAAGTACATTTGTAGGGTAACCTGATTTTCTTTCTGGTGTGGTTTTCTGGTTGCCGAGCACTGCATGGGGAGTAGCTTGAAGGTAGTTCCTGTGTGCTGAAGCTCCTTTAAAACTATTTGCGTAGCACAGTTGTTTTGTTGTTTTTGTTGTTAAAAAAAACCTAGGCTAAAAATAACCTTACAGAAACTGTGCTTATGCAGTTTGTCTGGGTTTACTTTGCCCTCCAGTGTGTTTGTTTCTGCAGAAGCTGTAGCTGTTCTTGCAGAGATTTTTTTTTTTGTGTGTGTGTATCTCCAGTTAAGTGTTGATATCTATAGGACTGCTAGGCTAAATATTATCTCAGGTGTCATACATCTGCTTAGTGTTTAAGGGCATCCTTCAAAATATGCAAACACAAGCATCTTCTGCAGTGATGCCATGATTTATGGATCTGAACATACAGAGTACTGTAGTAATTTTAAGGAAATAAAAAATTCTAGCTACTGAAAAGCTCCCTTTATTACTGTACAAACCTGTAAAAGTTTTTAAAAATCACTTCTAGCCCATGCAGTGCTAAAAGGATCCATCCAGAATTACTTAATGACTTGAGACTAGTGTTTTTACTGGATTCCTTGGCCTTGTTATAAAATCTACTGCAAAGATCCTGTGGCATGATGAATTTAATGTTCCAGTGCTATGAAGTGACTTCTAATGGTACTGTCAAGGTGCATTTGTCTCTTTTTGACCAGAGAACTTCTGTGTAAGATGATTTTTTTTCTTTTACCATTTTTGCACTTGAACGATACAACAAGCAAGCAAGCTGTACCTTTAAGCTAACAGCTCTTCTGATGCATAGGTCCTGCCCTTAATATAGGGATCACGGTTATTTCAATGCCTCTTTGTAAGCATATCAAAATATTCCTCACCCTGCTGTGCTTCCTCACAACAGAGGAAGGAGAAGAATTCATTAGTTATTACCTTCTGCTAGTATGCATATTTTGACTGAAAGATGTGGAGAGTATTACATGATGCCTTTCTGTAGGGCAGATAAACCTTCTGTTAGGGTTTTTAAAAAATCTACGAAAGGTAGTTTATGGGTAGAACACAGTAAACCTTAAAGGAATTGTAGAAATGGTAAAATCATTGAACTACTAAAATCTTTGAACTACTCATTTGTTTGGTCACCTTGCAAAGAAGGCATGCATAGCAAATAGTAAAATTATTGCAGTTTATGGTATTTTTGTCCCAAGAGATTTTAGAATGCTCAGAGTGTTTTGTCCTTCAAGCAGAGGAACCATATTACTGTAAAAGTTAAAGCAGTGTCTGATTTTACTACCTGAAAAATAATAATTAAAAAAAAAACCAACAAAGGAAGTGCTATCAAGGAGCAAAATTGTGTAGTAGCCAGTTCTTCTTGGAAGTGGGATGACAGGGAGAAGATTTGGTATCTTAAATAATGAATAAATGAATCAATAAATATTGAAAAATAATTACGCTGACTTAGATTTATCTACTGGGTAGACAGAAGCCTATAAGAAGACTAGTAGCTTCTTAATAGGAATTAGAGGGGATATTGGTAATTGAGGTCCATTGGGATCTGGTTATGCTGTTTGTTGGAGAGATGTACTGAATTCTTGAAGACTTTCTTGGAGAGCTGGTGTTCTAGAACGAAGCTTAATTTCAGAGAGGCGTCCTGGATATCTGATGTTCAGAGACTTGTAAAATCATTGGAAAATACTCTCAAGTAAGTACTTTCAAATACTTTGTGTAAAATGTTTTAACTGTTGTTTATATCAGAAAATGCTTAATATTGTTTCTATTCCTGCTTTGAGTTTTGAACTACTGAGTTGGAATACTACTGTTACTGACTGTTCATAGTGTGTTGTGGGGAAACAGTGACTTGTATTTAAACTTTAAGTTTCAGAGAAGTTTAAAGAGCTTTAGACTGTTGTTGTGTACCCAAACTGTGAGTTTTGCTCCATTAGGAAGACATGAATTAATCCCTACAGTGTGGAGCTTTCCTATCTGTTAGTTGTCGTTAATATTGATTTAAGAGGAAAGATACCTTATGATTTGATGAGCTTAACCACAAGCAGTCCTTGTTAAGAGCATGCATCTATTATAGTTCCCAGTATGCAAAATAAAAGTACTGGCTATTCATGATAATATTTGTTATTCAGATACTTATCA
>WEIT01023789.1:16545-46645 GCA_013389985.1 Dryoscopus gambensis | reverse complement strand
CTGATGTTCTTCACCTCTTTTCAAAGCAAAATGTTAGGCCTATTTGCACTAGAAAATAGTGTGACTATGACTTGCAGGAAAATTAGTAATAATTAGTCATGTGTGGGAAAAATTACAAAAAAATCCTTAAGAGTTTTCAAGACAATTCCCATAAAGCTACTCTCTGGAACATGTACACCAGGTTGCCATTTACCAACAACCACCCAAATTTTATTTTTAGAAAAGAAAAAAAACTCCAAAATTTTTCATATTTTTCTTGATTTGTGCAAATCTTTACCTATCTGTCAGATGACAAATTCTTGGCACAGGGACACTTTCCATAATAACTGCATCATAAAATTGGCTACGAGACAAAACAAAGTTATCACCAAACAGGAATTACTACTATGAAATAATATTGTTTAAATCAGAAGTGAAATTTTATTACAAAGACTATTACAGGAATGGCATGAAAAAGAAGAATAAATAACTGCAGCTGCAATTTTCTGAAGGCCACGAACAACTTTTTTTATTTCATTCCTAAAGTGAAAAATGTCTTGCTTTGGCCTTCAACATGTTCATGTCTAAAGGAGGAATTAAGCCACTTTATTACCATGTATTTCCCTGTAATGGAATGTTTCTTTTTAAGCTTTAGTCCCTGTACTAACACACAATAAAATCCTCATCCCCGTCCCACCCCCAAAAAAAGCATTTTGCTTCAGCAGGGACTGCTGAACTAGATGCACAGAAAATAATCCAATGTCCCTTCCTCTAATAACTAGCCAGGGGTGTTCAGGCACAGTGTAATCACTCCTATACCCAGCACTATTGCATTAAACTATAATTTAGTTGATCTACTTCTGGGAGTCATTTATTACATTCCAAGTCCAGTGGATAGTGATAGGGCCATAAATGGAGCTATAAAAAACAAACTCTTATCAGCTGGACATCTTTTTCTACTACATGAACATTTGGTAAATACAAAGATTTATTACTTGAGCAATGCTCTATGAGAACATTGTTAATTCAGTAAAGTGGAGGTGATTTTTCTTTCGTTCTGCAGTTTCCTTCATTTGCTACTTGCACACTGCTTGAAAGTGGAACTGGTTACAGACTTCTAATGTACATGCATTTTTCAAAGTGAGATTTAATTCTTGACAAACTGATACAGTTTTTTAAGGCATGTCTGCACAAGATTAAAACTATAGTGTCCTTATCAGCATGGTTTCTTTAGGTTGGTGAGCATTGACAAACGAGAAATGCTACCTGCCCTGCACCCAGTCCCCTGCTCTGTGATCAGAGCTTTGTGAATGCTGACATTTCACGTGTAAGGCTAGATCAAAGCCCAAATCTTTATATTGTTCAATTAAAGCTGTACATTCTGTATGTCTCAAATAGAAAAAAAATCTGCTTTTTTTAGTTTTAAGGAATAAATCATTTTTGTTGTGTTTAAAAGAACTTTTTGGTAAAGACAGATTTGAAAACAATCTGTCATTTAGCAGGAAGTTGCAATCAACAAACTAGACATGTGAGACAGTATTTTTCTTTTTTAAAAAATCCCAAAATATTTATTTTGCATTCTTCAAAACATTCCTACTGTCACTGTAAACAAAAGTATAATACCATGCATATACAAAGTGTATTAATACACACAGCTTCACTGACATTTAAGAATCTGCTCCATTTTTGTGATACTAAACAAAGCTGGGAACTACAAATATATGATTAAGATCTGATTTGAAGAAATGTGCACAAAACTAATTTCATGCAGTAAATTTTATAAGTAGAGAATTAAAAAAGCAATTAAATCATTCCACTAGTAAAACAGAGCAGCAGCTCTTATAGTTGAGATGAGGAGGACCCTCCAATAGGCAGATATGGAAACGTACATAAATCCTATACCTGCACTACCTTTGGTAACCTTGAAATAAGTTGTACAGCACTGGAACATGGTATAAGGAAGCAGGTAGTTTTAACTAGGGTTTTCCTACATATAGCTCCCTCATTTTGCGAAACTTACTATGAAGCAGAATGTCCCAGTTTTAAACTGTTCACTGTAACTGCTTGAAATCTTCACAGTTAACCAACAGAGGAAGAAAAACAGTTCTAAAGGATAAGCATGTACTAATTTTTACCCAGTTTGGTGATACCCTACTGCAACACTAAAAGAAGAATTAATATGAAAATAAACAAAAAAACCCAAACAAAGAAAAAACAAAACCAAAAACCATCAACCCCCAAAACCAAAACAAACTAATAAAAACCCAACCAAAAAAACCCACAAAACCAACAAGAAAAGATACTGCAGGAAAAATACCATTGCTTAAGCATCCATAAATTGACAAAGTGAACCATAAATTAATGACCGTGGATGTTTCAGTTAGTATGATTTTTTTATGGAAGCAAAACTCCTGGTTTCCTACCAAGAATTTTGCAGCTGCTGAAAATATGTTCCTTACTAAGAAACCAAGGTTCATATTTGCCTTAGCCCATGCCAGGACAGAATTTTGCACCTACTGAAAATTCTGAGATCTCTACCACCTCAGTGATTTAACCTGACACATATAGCTGGGTAATACCAAAACAAAGAAATCCAGTAAGAGGAGCAAGCCACATAAGAGAGCTAACTAGTGAATAACTGTGTTAGTGGAATCCATACAGTCAAAATACAGTAACTTAAACTGATTTTTCATTTATTTTAAGTATATTGTCCAATTAATTCTACGCTACATCGCTAATTACCTTCTAAAATGTTTTTTAAAAGTGATCAGTTTACAGAAAAAGGACTACTGCTGAAAACAACTCTCCCTTGCATTGTTGCCTACACACATTTTCTGATTCACACTTGTGAAAAAGTATTTTTGCAACTTTTACTATGAAAATTCACACAACTGTAGTAATTATTTTAGAAGAAGCACTGGATTTTCTTCATTGCATGTTTGTTTACAAAAATGTAGTAAGGACACACATGGTCTATAGGTTTACCTTAAGGGCTGGTTTCACAATCAATTTAACCAACATTAAGTGCAAGCTGCAGCTGAAATCCCCTCTCTCTCCACCCGCATCCATCCCAGCCAGGCTGCATCATCAGCCTCAGGCCAGACACTCAGTGTGTACCTGATTAGTTGATCAGTTCCCTGATCCAGCTTGTGTGCAGCCACACCAGCGATGTTGGCACATGAAATGCATGTGGCTGCCACTTTTCATGGGATACACATATAGACGCCCATGGAACTATGGACTAAAAAAAAACTATCTGCCAGCCTATCCCAAAATAGCATGAGAGGCAGCAAATGTCATAGAAAATATCAAATGCTATATAAAAATGTATATAAATTGTCATATATGCTAGTTGGAAAATAATATAATGATTTTCTTTACATAACCTCTCTATCAGCCCTACAAGCCTTTTACAGAAAGTTTGACATTGCATGCACAAAAATCTTACTAAAAAATCACACACATCTTATGACAGGTCTCTCATTTGCTTCATTTGAAATTAATTAGCCGAAGTCTAGATTCTAGATGTCCTATTCTCATTAAGTATCAAAAGTGTCCCTTATTGTCACACAACAATGAAAATTCCTGTTTAGTCTATTACAGAGTCTGTATTGGGTCACTTAAATTATCTGTGTTATTCCTGATACAAGCATTGAGCTTCTACTGCAAGAAAAATGCTCTGTAGCTGAGTCCTGATTTGTTGAGACAACAGACAGATACTTAGTAAATACTAAGTATTTCACAGAGATGTGGACTTCATTAAATTGCTATGACAGAAATCAGAATTTTCAACATTCAATTACTTGTTTTCAAGTGTATACCACATGGATGCATGATTAAAAGCCAAAACAGATCTTAATCATACAGCAACACACTACAATGAGTCATTGAATACAAATATCAACAAACGACCTCAGTAAAGTTAGTTTATTTTTAGTATGTTATTCAGGAGCAGCTGAACACAAAAGTGAAAGATCAAGGATGAAGATCTTTGCTAGCTAAACGTACTTATCACAGGATATACTGAAAAACTAATGTAGTTTACCATATACATTTATAATTAAAAAAAAACCCCAAACATAAAACTGACTAATTGGGATAAAAGTCTAAGAGGGAAACAACTGGTGGTGAGAGCCTGGATTCCCCCATACCTTCCAAACTAATAAACGTGGTCCTTGATATCAAATAAATAGTAAAGGATCAAGATATTTAGCAATCACAGGTTTAACAATTACAGATAAACTGGAGCAGATCTGTGCTATTTGTCAAAGAACATATCTCTTGGGCAAACCAAGAAAAAAAATTCAAACCCCAAAGAAGTCTTTCAAAATATTCCACACCTGCAGTTTTAGTGGTTCTCCTAAAGTCAGCAGCTGACCAGAAATACCATGGCAAAAATCAAATGTAAATACACCTGACAACTATTTACAACATGTTGTACACAACTTTAATATTTTAACTTTAAAGTTGATATCTACAGGTGTTTCCAGTTAATGGAAAACTTCTCATAAGATTTCTTCATCAAGCCCTGCCAACCTGGCTAATTTTGCTGTGCTATGTCAAACACAACCATGTTAAATATGATTTTCCTTTCCTGTTAGTTATTAATATGAAATGCCTCTAGACCAAGACAAAATGGAAATTACTTAGTCTTAATGTTAACAGTGTTAAAAATAAATTTTAAAGAACATGGTATCATCTATGGCAAATTTGAACACCATGGTCACATCTGTCTAAACCAAGCATAGCTGTACCCTGGTATCAGAATCATACAGCAGGAGAAGCTCAGTCTTTTCCAGTTCTCTCAGTCAAGGAAGTTTCCATATCCAGTATATTCGGCTATAAAACCTGTGACTTTTTTTTTTTTTTTTAAAAAAAGGAAGTACTCAATGTATTCTCAAGGAAAAGTCAACAATTTATTTTACTGGCAAGTCTGTACATCATCAGATGTTAATTTCTGTTCTATTCTGGACAATCTATAGACTTGAAGTTTGGGCCAGAACTGTTGACATTGTTAACGTAAAAACAGAAGATTCCAGGTAAACAAATAAGAATGGGAAAAGAAAAACAGATACTCTATTGTTCAAGACACTGTGGTGTGCCTGGATAATGTGCAGGATCTGCCACTAAAAATAAAGACCAATAATGAATTGGAGTCTACATCTAAGTAAGTTTTTCCCATTTCTTCTGTTTACTAATGCATAGGAAAAAATGGTAAATACTAAAAATCAGATTACGTGTTCTAACCATTTGATTAACGATACAATGCAATAAAATAATTTTTAAAACACTCAAAAAGCACAACTTTGTTTTCAGATTCTAAAGATGGAACACAAAACGGAAGAAAGAAAAGTTTGTAATGACATGTGCCATTTAAGAATGACAAACTCTTAAAATTGTTTGAATTAGATCCTTAACTTTAAGGCAAACTCCCAATTTCAATTAAAAGGATTGACTAAAAATCATAATTTCTGAGAAAATTATATGAGTTGACAAGAGATTTAAGAAAACTCACTAAGCTAACAGGTTTGGAACAAGATTGATGCCCAAAAAAGGCATTTATTGGGACTTCCTTTTCATGAACGTGCTCAAAAGACTGTAAGACTAGTTCAAATACAGCTTCTCTGTGTTACATTTTACTGCACTGACACTGCAAAGAAAGTTACAGTACAATATCTGTAGCAGACACTAGTCAAAAATATTTTTTTTCACGTCTATTTGGCTCTTGAACCTAAAGAACCACCTCATCTCAGGAGTCTTTTAAACCAATCAGTTTCCAGACAGGAATGAGACATTTGCCCTTGAGACTGAGGATGTGCCGATACAGCTCCATGCTGACAAACAAACTCCTCCGCCAAGCCCTCTCTGCTGGCAGGAGCCGCGGCAGCTCCGGTACCGCGTCACTCACGTCCAGGCAACCAAACCTTTCCTCCCAGCCGGGCCAGCAGCTCAGGCATAGCTCAACACTGTTGCATATTAAAAAGTACAAAACTCCCATGTCCAGACAACCTACCAAATTCAGGCAAAATGAAACAGGAATCTGTCTGGACTCATACATACAGACCAGACACACTGAGGATGTATCTAAAATTAAATCAATCGCAAAATCCAAAGGCCAGCCAGGTGGAAAGGTTTAAGAAAACCCATAGGAATATCACTACCATTCTCTTTCCTACAACGTTTTGCTAAGGCAAGGTACAGAACCAAAAAGTTAAAAACACAGTGATGGCCTTGCTTTCCCTTCAGGAGTACAAGAAACCACCCACCACTCCAGTCTTGATTCTGACACACAAAGGAGTCAACACGGCGTTGTACTTTCAGGTGCAAAAGGCTGGCCCAGGTGCACCTCCACTGGCACACACCGCTCCTCTTCCTGCAAACTTTGGCGTTCATCTCCCTCTGGTGGACTGTCTACACAGAGGGGAAACTGGTCCACCTAGAACAGCTCCACCTAGAACTTCACCCTCTACGATACCAACATAACTCCATTTGTCTTCCAGTTTAATAGTAAATCCTCACCCGAGATGCAGCAGCAGGCAAAACCAGCATGACCGCTCAGAGTGGGTTTTGAGACACCAGTGTGGCCAGCACGTAGCCAAGTAGGCAAGTGTAGTGCTCTTGCTCTGCAAATCACTGAACACTTAAAAACTCCAATTATTTTAATTGATATATATAGATGTCTCTCTGCTTACCTGCTGTGCAACAGAAAACAGAATGAGAGTTCATTTTGTACTCAGACAGGATGAAATGGAACAAGGTATGAAAGACTATCTGTAATTATTAGAGACCTATCATATGCAATCTGGATCAGTAACATGTGAGACTCTAGAAACCCAGCATGCCTAAGAGACTTTCTCACATTCTTGGAAGATGCCAAACACCATATTATCACCACTGCCCAAATGTTAGTATCAACTGAAGTGCAAAACCAAAGGGAAAGACAAGTCAATCAGCCTTTCTTGGCCGACACTAAAATTAAGCTTTGGTCAGCAGAGCAAACAGAAGCTCTCAATGCCAGACCAACACTCAACCTTCTAGACCTACTCAACATAATTCATCTCATGAATTATTGCAGCTCCCTCACTTTTATACTGAGCATTTCCTTGAATTGCTTTGCCTCCAAATTCTGGACAAAGATTTCAGGAAATGGGCAATTGTTCAGCATCTGCTCTGCCCTTACTCAACTATTCTATTATTTTCTAGGTCCCCCAAATTTAGCACTGTTTACACAGTAAAAGGAATAAAGCAATAGAGACAAAGCACATGGATGAACTATTTTGATATCAAACCAGTTCTACCAACGGCACCGTTTCATTCTTACAAGTCACTGTTGTGAACAGAAACAAAGGAATGTCTTCTCCCCAGTCAGTTCGTACAAGCTAAAACTTGCCACTGTAAACATTCAGGGTGACAACTGCTTTGTTCGTCACTAGGGAATTCTTAAATACTTACATTTTACTAAAAATAAATTAGAAGGTACTGTCTATAGGAAACATTAACCACCTTATCTCAATGTGTAAAGTATACAAAATTGTTTCACATTCTAAAGACCACTTCATCATAGTGAGACTTTGCAATTCTTAGTGAAAGCTACCTTATTCAACAGGGAGGAAGGAAAAAAAAGATGAGTCTGCACATGGAGTAGAAATACACATGATGACTACTTTTCATGGAGACTAACAGTGTTTTTTGCAGACTTACAAAGTGTTCTAACTTCACCTGAGTCTGCTGATAATCAGATATTTTTCATGCTAGCGTTGGAATAAGTTTTCCAACTTCTTCCAACCTGAATTCACTGTGGGACACAGTACTAAATTAATGGTGGAAAAATGCATCTGTATATTTAAAAGCATTATGTCAGTATTTTCTCCAACAATGCGCATGGACTAAGGGATCTACTTTCTTTAGATGACACGTGGCTTTCGAGTTAGATGGCTCTGAAGCTATCAAGCAATACCTCTGCAGACTTCTTTCTTCTACTACGTATGACACTTCATCCATCTATTCGCAATCACCTTCACTGCAATTCCAGGTGGGAACTTTTGTTCTCAGGAACAATGCAGTGGTATGCTGCTCATAGTTTATGGGATTTTTGAAAAACATACTTTTTTTGTTTTGTCTTTTTTATGTTTCTCTTGTATACTTGCCTTTCCTCCTGTTTAAAGGACTCCATTTGAGCTATCAAACCATTCTGGTATCTAGCTAGCATAAATATTTACAAAAGCAAGCAACTTTTTTTTTTTAATGGAAAGATACATCCATGAAACATCATTGCTTTATCATACTCTTAGGTCAGCTTTTGGCATATGGTTGCTCTCAGACAGGTTTACTGTAGTTGTTTCTACTCAAATGAGTAAGTTCAGTAGTGACAGGCTTTGAACTCACCTAATAAGACTATTCTAGGGACAGCAAAGTTCCCGGCTTTATTTCAGCAGAGAGTCACCCTGATCAATCTACATTCCAGCATATTTATTTCAGTGCCTACCCTCTTGTTCCATTGTTCTCAATGTCTTGCACACATTCTCATCTACTTTGAATTTCAGGATTGCAGCAAGTTTCATAACAGGAAGGCACACCCCTTAACATCCAGCTTTTATACGGCTAGATGGCTTGTCATCTTCCCCTGGCACAGGCACAAATGATGGAAAACTTACTTGCCATGTAAAACACTGAGAATCAAGTCCCTGGGAACAATCAGTGCTAATGTTTTCCACAAAATCGGTCCTAATGTTTTCCACCAAAGCAACCTTTTTGCAGCTCTCCTGATAGTTTCTTTCTTAGTAACATAGAGGCAACTATAGACTTGACTACTCTTTATAAAACCAAGCAGTACAAAACATTCTTTTTTTTAAAGAAAGGCTTTTGCAGTTGGATGGCCTGTGTGTTTCCCTTTGTTATTCATTAATAACTTTTGTGATCATTGGCCTGTATCAATTAAGCTTCAACTAAGTCTCTAAAACAGAGCTGCTAAACCAGATCAGCTCAACCAAGGGTTACAGGAGTGAGCAGCCTCGGGAGTCAGCTGCTACCCAGCAGGGCCAGAGCCAAGTGCTGCTTTAGGTTTATCTGGGGGTGGCACCATCCTGCGTGTTGGCTACCTGGCTTTGGACCAGCAGGCCAGCTAGTCCTGGAAATGCCATTCCTTGCCAAACCATGAAAGGAGATATTTGTGGGAGAAGGGATGGGACTGACGGAGGGTAAGGGAGCAGGGCTAAGGCAGTGAAGCCGTAGGAACAGGCTCTATGGCGTTTGCTCGAAATGGAATGAGTACTTTTGGAAGGTGCTTTTTCTTTCAGACACCTTATGCACAGTGTCTGAAAGAACACCTTATGCAGCCTGCGCTTATCTGACTAATAAAATGTATGATTTTCATACCTAATTAGAAGAGAGCAAATCACACTAGTTTAGCAGATGATGATACACACAGAAAGCATAACCATCTCTTTAAAATCCACTTTTCACCTAAAAAAGAATATCAAGTTAGAACTACTGTAAAATAATTTTTATCTGATTAGCTTCCACTAGAAGGACAAAAATGAAGACTGAAATCTTTAATTTTTTCTAGTAATGTAGAAATGCACCGCTTAGTTCCCAAAATAACTTTTTAAGGATATAGCACAAAAATATATTGCATTCTTGCTTTCATCACTATTATCTGTAATTATTAAATTCCTTATCTCCCTAAAACAAAAGGGCAAAACATGCTCAAAATGTTTTCATAAGGGGGGCTCTATTTTATAGTTATGTTTCTCAAATACAGACACTACTCCGTGTTTTAACAATGCATTTTTAAAATAAAAATATAACACTCCACTTTTGGTTACATCATGTGTTACAGTCAGTAAGGCATACGACAAAAATAAATGTGGAGAGGAAATGAAGGTATTTTCTAGAACTATTTATAGTAATCCAGTCATGCTGAACTGATTGTATTTCCTCCTATATTGAAAATGCACAGACAGCTGCATACAAAATACATGTCATCAACTTTCAGCTTTCATCCAATGCAAAAAATAACAGGTAAACATACTCCTAAGTAGACTATCATTCCTCTCAGTTTACACACAGAAACAAAACTTTACTGTGGTTAAACCTTGAAACCAAGAATTTGAAGAGATAATCATGTATCTCTGTGAAATACATTCACACAGAAGAACTCCTAAAGATTAGGCTCACTTTCCTAAGAACTAAATTTTCACTTTGGTACAATATTTGTTTTCATGAAAACACTTAGACACAAGTAAATTGTGTTCAACATGAAGTTGTTTTTAATTTTTTTAACTAAAAGGAGCTGTAAAACATAATTATAACCTGAAGTTTTCCCCACGTGTCTGGAAATTGGCCAAAAGCTATTGGTTTCCATGAGATGTAACTCTTATTAACAACAGAAGCTGAATTTTGAACAGGGATAGCTAATACTTTCTATCATGTCTTGGTAAGATATGCTTTTCTGTCTACCTCTTCATTTTAAAATTTGTTAGCTTTGTGGCCAAGAGGGCACTATAATTTACATGGACAAACAAACCTACTAGACTGGCCACCTGAAATCAGTTAGCTCAAAGGTAAATCAAAGACATATTTGGTGCCTCTCCCATTTCCTCTCATGTTCTAAGCCATTAACAGCAGATTTAGTTGCAATGGTTCCATCATACACAATGTTTAACATCCTGGAATTCCCCTTTGTCAAGAGGGCATGATCGTGGAAGATGCTGACACACCTGACTCTCTCCTGGTATTTTCTCATTGAAGAAGAATAGCAGGATATAAGAGTTAAATGGTGCTATGAGACCAAACCAGTTATTCAGTCCTTTTCCAGCCTTTTCCTATTATTTGACTGCTTGAGAATCCTCCCCTCAGAAGAGATCACAGGAAAAAGTCAAGAACTGTGGAGCTCCACTTCACTTATGAACTCCACATTTATGTTTGAATCTTTTCCACTTTAATACTACACTGAATTGATCTCTGCTGCACACACTTATTTTAATTGAAACTATTCTTTCAGTTCACTGTTCAGAAAGCAATTAATTGGCAATAGAAAATAATATACATATGGATTGCTAGAAATATTTTGTTCAGAAGCAGGTGGTGTACATGCAATGAAGTTTTCGTAGTGTTCTGTAAGGATCAATTCCACTGTCTAGTGTTTATTGTGTAAGCAGGGGGAGAAAAGCCAGTTGACCCTCCCATGCTAAAATGTGGATGGAACTTACAGGGGAAAAAATGGGAACCATACATTCAGTCTACAATAAAGTAAAATTTAACGAAGCCTCTCCCATCCGCAATGCTGCTCCTTCACACTGTACTTATTTGATCTATCTACAAAGTTTACATCTAAAACGTCCAAACACTTCCACCCTGACTGTAGCATGAATTATGCTCACTAGCAAGAGAACCTCAGGTTTACCAACAAAAATAACTGTACATAAATCCACCTTGAAAAAGTAGGAAGACCATAGACACAACTCCAAGTAAACTCATCCTAAAAGTTTGATGTGAATCTATAAACTGTTCCTGAGCTGCTTCACCTCATCTCTTAGAAAGACTCCACCATGGTTATCTTCAGGGTGTATAGTAATGTGCACAAATAAGATGTTTCCATTTAAGAACTAAAATAACTTTTTACTAGCATATGGGGAGTGTAAGAATGTAAAAAACTCTTCCTTGGGATACTTCTTTGTCCATCAAGTGTACAAGCTGAAACTCTTCTGTCTTTTCATAATATATATGTCAGAAGCAACGAATACCTAAAGGTAGACAGAGATTTTAACAAATGGCCAAAGTAAATACACTTCAGGGTATTTCTGCTTCTGCTTGACTAGCATTTCAGCATGTTTCTAAAACAAGTGAGGTCACATTACTTATCCTGTTTACCTGCATGTTATACTTCATAACTAGGTTTCATACATATAATTCAATTTGTTATTCAGAATACGAGTTCTAGTTGGAAGCTGTTGTTTTGGAGGGAAGAAAGAAGGACAAGGACGCTGTAACATTTTGTTCTGACCTTCAGATGATTTCTGAAGGCAGTTTATATAGCATTTATCTATTTAGTTATCTTAAATAATACACTTAAAATCCTGACCTCAGAAACTGCCAGCTTTTTTCAACACCAGTTCTGTTCTTTTGGGTGGTTTCACAGTAATAAAAAGCCTACCAGACATAAAGAAAAAGTAAAAGCAAAAGTCAAAGAATAGCCCCACAGTCCCTTAGCTATCACCATCTGCTTGCAGCATGCACACGGTTCACTCCTCTCAAAAGGGCAGAATAGACTGGGCTCCTGAAACACTACATCAATCAGCTGGTCCTGAACACTGCAGGTATCACATCAGAGCACTTACGCCACTTAAAGTCACACAGGCACACAACAAAATTAAGTGTTGGTCACTCTCCAGTTGGCAAAGAGAGTCTACATGAGGAAAGCCATCAGTAGTAGAATGGAAATAGCAGGAGTAGAATGGAAATAGAAGATTTAAAACAAGAGCCTCTTACAGAGTTTGTTCATTTGTACCCCATGTTAAGCCGGATCTCCAGAGTCAAGATCAAAAGTGCCTAGACATGTTCTCACCAGAAATGTCTTAACTTCATAATTCATTCCCTGCACAAGAAGTTCATTGACTTTAGCTACAGAATGTAAGCAAACAGATGGCTTATGCTGCCAGGAATGTGCTGAAGAATTAAAGAAATATAAACGTAGAGGATTCAGAAGTTTCACTGGACCCAAGGGAAAGGGGAGGAAAAAGGAGAGAAAGGAAGTAGTAGACAAGACCACTTACAGATATCACACCTTCTGAAATAAGAACACAAAAGAATAACACAGACATCCTCTGATTTACATCTGATTCATCAAATAGGAAATATTTCTTGCTCAAGAGTATCTGTTACGAAGGTCAGTATGCAAGATGTGCAGCTGAAAGACACTTGCTGACATTAAGCAGGTATGAGCCTGTACTGCTTAACCAGTAAAAGATAAAATGAGAAAATGAGGGGGAGGGGAGTCTTTGAAAAAGGAAAAAAAAAAAAAGCTTTGCCTTTTTGTTTTAAAACAGAAGACTGCAAAAACCCCCAAACATTGCACAACAAATTAGCTCAGGAGTATAAGGATAAAGACAAGACAAACACTACTGGACTATGGCCCTGAACAAATTTAAACCAACTTCCAAAGCAGTATGGAGTGCTACAGGTTGAAAAAAAAGCAATATGCAGGAAAATAAAATTTTAAGAACATTTAATCTAAAGTTCCCAATGACTTCTTATAATCAAACTTGAAATCAGAATGTGCCAGACAGCTTTTACTGTACTATAAAGTTTTAGGTTTTTACTATAAAGTTTTACTTCACCTAGTTGATCAAGGGAAGCCAGTCAATGTAATCCTTTTGGATTTCAGAAAAGCCTTCAATACTCCCTCTCACAGGATCCTTCTGAAGAAAATGTCCAGCATTAAGCTGGATAAACACATCATGCAATGTGTGAGCAGCTGGCTCAGGGGTCAGGTACAAAGGGTTACAGTGAAGGGGGTGACATCAGACTGGTGACCAGTCACTAGTGGGGCTCTGCAGGGCTTCATCCTCGACCCTGTGCTCTTCAACATCTTTAATAAAGATATGGACACAAGACTTGAAAGGATACCGAGCAAGTTTGCAGATGGTACAAAACTGGGAGCAGCTGTTGGCCCCTCAAAGGTAGGGAGGCCCTGCAGAGAGACCTCAACAAATTACAGAACAGGGCAATCATAAACAGTATGAAATTCAACGAAGGAAAGTGTCAGATTCTGCACCTGGGATGGGGCAACCCTGGATGTACAGACAGACTGGGGAATGAGAGGCTGGAAGGCAGCACTGTGGAAAGGGACCTGGGAGTCTTGGTCTACAGAAGATTGAATATGAGTCAGCAGTGCCCTGACAGCCAGGAGGGCCAACCGTGTCCTGGGGGGCATCAGGCACAGCATTGCCAGCAGGGCAAGGGAGGGGATTGTCCCACTCTGCTCTGCACTGGGGCGGCCTCACCTCGAGTGCTGGGGGCAGTTTTGGGTGCCACAATATATGAAAAGACATTAAACTATTAGAGAATGTCCAAAGGAGGGCAACAAAGATTGTGAAGAGCCTTGCAGGGAAGCCGTATGAGGAGTGGCTGAGGTCACTTGTTTTGTTCAGCCTGGAGAAGAGGAGACTGAGGGGAGACCTCACTGCAGTTACAGCTTCCTCGTGAGGGGAAAAGAAGGGGCAAGTGCTGATCTCTTCTCTGTGGTGACCAGTGACAGAACCCGAGGGAATGGCCTGAAGTTGTGTCAGGGGAGGTTTAGGTTGGATAGTAGACAAAGGTTCTTCACCCAGAGGGTGGCTGGGCTCTGGCACGGGCTCCCCAGGGAAGTGGTCACAGCACCAAGGCTTACAGAGTTCAACAAGTGTTCGGACAATGCTCTCAAGCACACGGTGCGACTCTGCAGGACCAGGAGTTGGACTTGATCTTTGTGGCTCTCTTCCAACTCAGCATATCCTGTGATTCTATTATTTTACACAGAACAAGATCCCGTTTCTTTTACCAGCCAGCACTGTCAGCCCCCTGGGAGGGCCAGGAGCCTGTGCCCACTGGATCACAAAGCCAGCAGAAGGAATATGCACAAACAAAATGCACCCTCTTCCGCCAAACAGCTGTGCCTGCAACACACTGTCCAGCAACGAAGAGGGGCTTTTTAAAATCAAATTTTGACAGCTAATGAATGCATTCACAGCTGTGACAAGCTGAATATCACCCAAAAGTATGGTGCTCAATTATTTTGCTCCGTTCTTTGTTTTAAATGTTTCTTAATACTCCTGAAAAGGTACTTTAGTGCAATAGCAAAGACTTGCCAAGTATAGAATTTGACTGCTGTTTATGCTACTTTAAATGAAAAGCATATTGTAACAAAGCACGACTCATTATCTTCACACAGTACACATATTTTGCTATCAACAAGACTAGAATGGGTAGGAGGCCTACATAGGCATACTTGAAACAAGAATCTAAGAAAGCAGCCGTCTTAGAAGCCACAAAATGCATTAGGAATCTGAATTCATTAGCTGTCACTTCTGTACCAGTGTCCTGGATCTGATCAGGAAGCAGCTTAACTCATGTCTTCCTCACATCTCCCACTGCATGTTTCAGCCATAATGGGCACATTCCCATTGTTTTAATTTCCAGGGGAAAGGAGAGTAGATCCTGCTTTTACTGTCACCCTCTAAACCAGCCCATTCAAGAAACAATGGATCTGAGATCTGGTCCCTTTAGTCTGATGATATTCAGACTCCTGGCTCCCACAGCGAGGTCTCTCAGTCATCTACACTTTAATTTCCTTGGGAACTTTTCTTCCCTTCCTTTTGAAGCTGGACCTGATTCACCCAAAAAAGGAAAGGTTGCCTGGCACAGAGGTAAAACAAATCAGAACAAGTCTGAGCCTGATACCTACAAGTTGGCAACATACTCTGTCTCTTTGTGCTGTTTTGTTTTTTAAAAGCTTTAGTAATTTCATTTTAAGAAATAAAAACCCACCACACACATGGGCTAGGGAGCAGAGATCAGTATTCCCATTTTCTTACTCACAGGCCACTGAAGTTCAATGACTCATGCAGTATCAGAGAAGATCCTATGTCTTGCATTATTGAAGTAGAACCACTGTGCAGCCAATATAAACACTGGCAGTCCTCTCACTGGACTTTTAGACTTTGATGCTGGAAGATGTGCATCTGACAGCACTAAGCCTATGCAGAACTCGAGTTCAGGTCTCCTGCTTCTCAGATGAATGCTTGAATAAGCACAAATACACACCAAACATATTTCAAGAAGAACATGCTGTAACTTCAGCTTTTGGTTTTGAATCAAGCGGACAGATGTGTTTGAGGTATGGTGCTTTGATTCAGACACTTCAGCTCCAGAGCATACCAAGAATTCAAGCTTAGTGCTGGTCTCTGCTTTTTCCAGTAGGTCATTTTAGGCAAATATGCTCTGAACAGATTTTGTAAAGTAAATTTCAGAGATGCTTAATTCAACTTCTTGGTTCACTCTTTTCTTATTTTTTAAAAATACAACACACGAGTTGAAAACTACTACTTGTTCTTTACTGGGCCTCACCTTTGGGTTGCTCAGTGGTATGTAGAAATAAATTTTCGTAAGACCTGGTATATCCAACTGAAGTTTATATGCAGCTGGAGTCAGTGTTTAGACCTAATGAAAGCTCTTTGTGCATCTTTTTATAAGAGTGTTGACATAACTTGTGGGTTAGTAAAATAAAACAGTTCTAACAAAAAATATCCTCTCCACAAGTCTGCCTCCTAATGAAGGGTGCATTGGTATGTGTATTTAATATCCATCTTTTAAACATAATATTGACTGCTTTCTGCTACAATAGCTTTTCTAATGTTTTTGTAAATCAAATCTGCCATCGTCCTGCCCTTCTGCAAGACCTAAGGATGAAATAATTCAGAAGAAATCATGTAGGCAAGTTCCTATTGAAAAATAAAATGGCAAAGAAATAGCCATAAAGTTCCATTCCATCCCTCTCAAAAACCCCTGAAGTTTCATACCAACCGAAATAAGGACAAAAATTAATCTCATGGGTTTTAAATTGTTTCTCTCCCTTATTCACCTGGGGGTAGGAAAATTATAAGCTTAAATTCCGAACAACTGCAGTATACTGCTGGACCAGACAGATCTCAGCAAAAAGAGATTTAGAATGATACAGTCTAACAGCAAGAATCTTTTTTGGTTTGCTTTGTTTTGTTCCAGGAAAGGTCTGTGACTTTGGATCATTTTAAGGAAGCTTGCCTAATTTAACTGAAAAAAATTGTATATTGCACATGGCAGTTACAGGCTTAAAAACCTCATCTTTAATCTGGGGGTAATTGAAAGAGAAAAACAAACAAACAAAACCCACAAAAAACCCCACAACAAACCAAACCACCAAAACAAATGAGCCTCACCATTGACAACTCAGTACTTCCACTTGCAAGAGATCTCCCTACAGCTTGTACTTGTATTCTTATAGACAAAATACCAAATCCATATCCACCTAATCCGTATTTCCGTAACCTCACCTGGACACCCTGACAAATGCAAGAAGGAAATGAAGAGACTGTATACATCTGCTGAATGAATTTGAAGTCTCACATTTATCTCAACTGCTGGGAAGAGGAAAGAGAGAGAAACACACTGTACCAATATTCTGAGTTAAATCAACTCAAGCTTTTGAATGATTTTCTGTCCATTATCATTTTTGCCCTATATACAGTTTTTGCAGCAAATAACCATGTGTAAATTGAGGAAACAATATACAGAATTAAGACTGGGATTGCATCCTCTAGTGTAGATGGGTAACTACTAACAGCAAGGGGTGTGCTAACAGATAAACAAACTGCACAAATGAAGCAGCCCACTACTTCTAGGGGGTATTTGTAGTCTTCTTTATTTTTTACTGTCGTGTAGGATATCCCCATGACAATGGAAATAGGACTAATTTACTAAAATTAGTGGAAATTTCCTAAAAGACATAAAAAGCACAAAGTTTAATGATCATGTCAGAAAATAATGATTACTGCATAATTTCCCCAGCAAGCCATGGTCAATGCTCTGAGCAAATGGTTCTTTTTGACTGAAGGAAAAGAGTAAATTTCATTGTTGTAACCCTCATTTGTGGAGAAAAGCACTATGTAAAAGCTGAAGATCATTCAGCTCTGTGAGCAGAGATCAGAAAGCACATTATATCTTTGGCAACCTTCAAAGATGTGTTGTTCATCAAAACCAGATGAAATAGCACTGAAATGCAAAACAACTGAATAGATAAATCCCCTATATCCTTTAATTTATTTGTCCTGACTGAAAGGTACTCAACTAGTATACCAAGAAGGAGCAGCTAAAGAAAAACACATCTTTATGCAGAAGGTGACAAGCCATCTTTCATTTTATAAGGAAAAGCCTTACACTTAAGGTACTATTTCACATCGAGGCCTATGACATGACTGATTTGAAGCACTTGTAAAACACAGAACATAACCTTCTTGAGTTTCTTTACAGTACCTAATTAAAAATAAACAAGACAGTGTATCTTTGGAAAAGTAATTTTTCTTCTTCCACTGGAAAAAAAAGTACAAAAACATTTATTTGCCAGAGATAGGGAGGGGTGTGTGTAAAATCAGTTCAACAAAACACTTCCTTCCAAGAAAATTAACACTGATTAACATCTGTAGAAGTCTGAATGACTCCGACCAGACAGGCAGTGACTGCATGAGCTAATAACTAGGGCTCTCTTTGCAAGGAATGATCATCAAACTATGCTCTACTTTGCTCAAAGAGGGACTTCAACCTGAATTTATCACTTGCCAGAACAGCAACTTGTGCTCCTGCAACACGTTTTTCACCTCCTGTTTTTCAGTTAGCTCTAGCTGTAAGTCCACTGTATATAGGTAAATCAGACTTGGCCTAAAAATATGTTCTCATATCCTGAACTATTTTCTTTGCATCATCAAGCAAATAAACTTTTAATTCTAAAAGTGATTTAATATTCTGGGAATACATATTCTGGGAAACAAAGTTTAAAACCAGCATTTGAAAATCCATACTTTTATATTATCTTTTACTGGTTTTACTCTGTATTTAGTCTGTTTTTATTCTGTACTACTGCTCAATAAGCAATAGGTATTTTCCTTTCTTATACTGCAACTTCAAATTGCTTTAAGAATGCTATATAGGCCAATAGACAATGGCACTGCTACTAGAGAGTGAACTTCTATGTACAGGAGCAAAACTGTCAGAACCCAGGTGTCAAAAGTGATCCCCCTCCTATAAGAAAGGTTAAAGAATACAATCTCAACTGTGTAAACACCCCCTTGTAGACCAGTCATGTCCAAAAAATGTCTTCATCTTTTCTGAGAAAAAATTTCTGGCAAAAAAAGGATTTTCTTACTTAAGTATATTCTACTTCCATCAGTATTTGCAAAAATTAAAATCAGTAGGACCAAACCTCTGAGGAGCCCTTTGGAGACCTGGATTGTAGAAAGTGACTATTATACATCAAGTCTGAAGGCAGTTAATATGAAAAACAGGAGTGCAACTCCAACCAATATTTTCTTAGAGGGCTGGCAGCAAACTGCCAGATGCATGTGTGACCTCAAAACAACCTTTTGCCAGATGCCTCTTTAACCTCTTACAATTACATCAACTTCTAAAAAGACTGCTACATTTTACCATTTTCTTCCTTTGGTTATGCAAATTAAGAAGATGTGCTTAATAGACAGATTGACAGTGTTTGGTTCTGTGCATTTTTGTCTCTTAAAGCCCCAAAATAAAGCTGTCTGATACAGCAGCACATAATTCTTTCTTGCCAGCATTAAAACAAGTTAAACAAGAAGTCTTCATCTTCTTTCTTTTCTCCTCCCTTGAGTCCATGGTCAAAACCAGGTAACTTTTTGAGACGGTTGTGAGTTAAGGGGCCAAGACAATATTCAGCCAAAGCAAACAATAAATCACTTTAAATACTATTTACCATTTTAAAATAAATAACATTTTCCTTCATAAAAAGTGTGCTACACATCTTATGTTACAATCAACAGAAGCCAACACAACCATTCACAATATTCAGATTCAAAACTGGCTTGTATGCTAATATTTTGAGAAGGGCATTATCTGCAAATTTAAAAATAATCAAATTCATAGCATGAAAGCATCATGACTATGTTTCAGGGGCTCAAGCCCTAGAAAGCAAAAGCAAGAGAAATTATGTGGGATGAAAAGTAAGTAGGTCATGTATACTAAAATGTTAAATAGACTAACATCTGATTTGTGGCTGAGAGAACTGTTTTTAAAATCTAGAGGTGTACAAGTAAATGAAGAAATGCAGTCATTTTTCAACAAAGACATACTTTGATGAGGCATTTAAAAGAAAGATTCCTTCTGCTGTATAGAATCCAAGAGGAAAAAAGAAAAAGCATTTCCTTTAAGAAATATAACTCCTTATAAAGCAAAACAATGAATTTCAGTTGTTCTGTAACCCAGATCCTTTAATCTGCATAAGAGATGCTGACTGAGTTCACTCAACCAAATCACTACTGGCTTTCAGAATACAATCAACACATGCTTTTCAACAGTATTAATATAGCATGAAGCTTGTGCTCCTAATTATTCATGTTTTTGCATTCTGTTTTTTCCCCCTGCTGTAAAATATGCAAATTTACTTCTTTGTGTTATTTAGGTCCCACATGGGCCTCAACAGATCTGTTTGGAACGAATTACAAGCCAACATCTAGATACATGCTGTCAACATTTCAAGCTTCATTGTTTTTATTAGGTTGCAATGTCATTATAGATTTGATATTAGGCTTTAAAAAGCTTTTTATATATCCCTTGAAAACCTACAGTCTAATCAAATGGTGCACTGATAATTACTACTACTGCACTTTTGTGTGTGAAAGCGGGAGAGCAAAGCCCTCCGAGCCGTGAATCCGAGGGAAATCCCCATCTAGTGGCACCACTGAAAACCGCAGGTTGTTTTTGTGCAAAATTAGTCCCAAAGAGGATTAGTTTGACTGCATCGCTGAATGAAGTGGAGACATCACCTCCTTATGCAACTAAGAATCGGTAACAGGAGAGGACCGTTTCTTCTGAATTCCTCCTCCTCCCTTTTCAATCAACTCTGGCTGCAAAATTCAATGCCCAGATGAGCTACTGTGGTTTTTAAGTATAAAAACCATAAAGCAGCATTTCAGGAAACAGGTCACTTTAAAAACTGTAACTTGTTAGTGTGCATCAAAAGTGTTCCCTTACAGTGGCAGAGGCTGATATGTCTAAAATATTCTTTAGATAAAATATATTAAAAGATATCCCCAAATCTCAGATTATTATAAAGGTAGTATTATATATTTTAACCTCAAAACCTATAAAAAACTAGTACCTTGATTATTCGAAAACTACAAGGTTGGAAATAACTACACAAGCACTTCCTGTTATATAAAAAATAGGTAATATAAGTCCATTGACGCAGAAAATGAAAGGACATTGAGACACTGCTTTTTTCCAACATTGTTGTCGCCTTGTACGTTTCTTTAATGTAATAGTATATTTTAAAACACTGCAGCAGCCCAACCTTCCTTACTAGCACCACTAAAAGCTCCTTAAATATTAATGGAAAAGAAATGTAGAGATTTTCAGGGACTTACTACACATTACTACTAATTCCTAGAAAACAAACAGCAGCAATAACACTAAGATTTTACAAATCTTTTGATGTATTTAATCTTTGAGGTGTGCATGCAGAGGGAAGAAAGAAGAGAAGTATTTGATTTGCGATAATGAACTAGTATGGGGGTAGTCCTTTGTTTCAGGAGTATCAGTATAATAAATTTCCCTTTCATAACAGCTTCACTTCAGAAAATTAATACATATATACATTTCTCTCAGAGACAAACATTTAAGGAGTTCTTAAAAATATATTTAGAGATCTCTACTACTTAGATCAATATGGAAACAGTAAGGATCCTATTGTAAGGCCTTTTTACATGTTGGGCAGCAGTGGGGGTGTTCCTTAATTCAAATATGCACTTTATCCAAAGTACCCCAGAAAACTACCTGCATGCAGAGTAAATTCATGGTAAAACAGAAACTGCAATTTGGAGAGGAACAAGCATATATAAAATTGTTTCTTGGAAAACCAGTCCAGATTTCCAGAATTAAAGGCTGACTTGGGTGGATTATTTTACTTTTTTGTATCTTCAGTACAGAAGATTTCCCATTTGTTACAGATGTTCTTCTGCAGTATAACTGCAGTTAACAAAGGGGAACATTCATCTGGATGTAAACCATACTTTTCACAGTTTCACTGATGAGTGAGGATACTCCTGCCTACAGATGAGGATGATTCCATAGGAAGGAATTATAATACTCATTTAGCTCAACAGTATAGATACTGAATACATCAGAGGAAGGTTCAAGTACCTCATTTAAAATAAAGCCAAAGTTCAAACGCATGGCTGAGATTAAACTTTTTAAAAGAGTAAGTCATACCTGACCACCAACATTTTAAGATAACAATATCTGCTATAATCCACCATAATTTATCAAACTCCTCGTGTATTCTTTTCGCAGCCCATTATGTTCCTCACTTTGCCACAGCAGGTTGTAATGATGAATTCAACAACATCCCATTTCTCACAAAAAGTTCCAAAGTTTTCTACCTTTCAACTGATATTAGTACCAGTTCTCTTCTACATTTTTAATAAGGAAGAAATAATTGTCTTATACTCTATTTCATCTCACAGGATGAAAAACAGTACTTCCCACCTCCTTTTCTGTGAAGTTTTAGATGCTGGTGCAAGCCTGAACACTTTCGCTCTGTGAAGTTTCTTCTCTTCAGACATCATCATTGAAACAGAAGGGACGCTGGTTAATTGAACAAATCCAAGATTCCCTTAAATACCACAGATCCTTCCATTTATTTTGAACAGATTTCAAAACATTTAATTTCTTATGTCTATGACTATTTTCTATTGAGAGGAAACTTAATAGGCAAAAATCATGCTTGCTCCAATAGTAAGAAATATTAACAAATAAGCGTTAATCCGAAATTTGCTCATGAGTTCCAGATGGCCTTCCTAGATGGATCTAGGAAAGCACAGTAGAAAGAGTGGAGGTTCACAGTGCAGAAGTGTATATTCATTACAAAATTCCTGGTAAACTTTCTTATCATGGCCATAGCCTCCCTGTGTCTGTGACAGTCACTCTACTCTGATGAGAATCCTGTGCCTGTTCACTTTTCCTTAACTACTTACTCGTTGAAAAACTCTATAAAAAAATTGCTGAATCTCAGAAAACAACCTTTGGGTGACACTTTAGTGCTTTCTATAAGTACCAATACTCCCTACCACTTGTTAAGAGGTCTGCTTCTGAGGCTGAGAGCAGAGCTCTGAAATGACAGCCATTGGCTAGTATTGAAAACCCACGTTAATTTACATCTTAAAAAAAATGAAAGAGAAAGCTGTCCTAAGTTCAGGGAAGAAGCAGAAGTTAAATATGCTTAAAAATCAGATGTGTCAGCACTTGCCACTGAGCTGCTTCTCCAAACCATTTACTCCATTCCAATATACAGCATAAAAAGATCCCTGAGATAAAAACCAACAAAACTCAACAACTTTTAAATCCGTGGAACAGATTGGCCTTTAAAATACAAGTCAAAAGTAAACAAAGCCTTGAACTTAGGCATGGTCAAAGGATCAGATCAAGAGTTCCTCAGACAACTGTGCTGCCCCCAGACACAGTGAGAGAGAACACAGCCATCCTTGCTGTCCAGCCCCGAGTGCCCCACTGGGCTCAGCAGCCCCTTGCCAGGACCAGGGCTTTGGCTCTCTGTGCCCGTGGCCAGCACAGATGGCGCAGCCTGATCACATCCATCAGGGGCCGGCAAAGAGCTGTGGGAGAAGCTTCATTTCTTGGTCCTTGCCAAAAGCACCCTGCAGGGATGCCTGGTAGCCTGGGTGACCACAACCCTCTGACCCGACTTCCTGGCCTGGCCTCAGATGTGCCGAATCCCTGCAGAGCTGTCTGGCAGCCATGGTGTCGGCTGCCCGCGGTCACTGTGCCCAGACGTGCTGTGGTGTCCTTGCTCAGGTCCCACGGGACTGCGCCGCTGCTCAGCGAGGTCTCTGCCCGAGCCCCTGCACTCCCGGCACCCTCGCTCGGCTGCAGGCTCACCTGCCTGGTGGGGCCACCAGCATGTGCTGCTCCCTCACACTGGCTTACTGCAATTTGGTCTGGAAAAGTAAACAAGAGTCTGCACATCGGGCTCTTAAACTAAACCTGAAAACAAAATTAACTTCTCTCAGTCCTTTTGAAAGAGACATACAGAACAATATTCTAATGGATTTTAGTTATTTATATGATTTTTTAATGATGAGGGTGATGAGACACTGGAACAGGCTGCCCAGAAAAGTCATGTTTGAAGGCAGGCTGCACAGAGCTTTGAACAACAAGATTTATTGAAAGATGTTCATGCCCATGGAGGCAGGTTGGACTAAATGATCTTCAAAGGTGCCTTCCAACCCAAACTACTCCATGATTCTATGATCTTTCAGTTGCTTCAAGCAAAAACACTCACCACCCACCCCAGTGGAACCATCAGCACCACGGGGATGTTTGCAGAGTTTCTGCCTGTCTTGCCAAACACAAACGGGAAGCAGCATTGCTGTCTCAGATTTTCAATTCCTGATCTCAGACTGAGATTAGGACTACAAGACACTTGGATGTTCGAGATTGATGGGAGATTTTTAGCTGTGTGCCAAACCACATTAAACCTGTGTTTTTCTCTATGGCTAGCAACAGTAGGAATGAATGGTAGGTTGGAATTTATTTTATATTACGAAAGCCACAAAACATGAGAAATTCCCTAAGAACTACTACTCTCCAAGATTCCCAAGCTAAGTGAAAATTACTTGGTTTCTTAATTCTGGCTTTCAGAATGTTAACATTAAAACAATTTGTGATGATCAGGAAAATCTCTGAAACATTTTTCCGTATTTCTGCATTTTATTCACTCATCAAAATCATTTCATAAGCCTCTTTTCCCTTTTCAGAGTAGTAGTTCTGCATGTTACAGAACAAGCACCACTTTTACAGCTTCATGAAGAGATGACCAGTATCCAGAAAATAAGTGAACTGGTAGTTAGACATAAAAATGCTTTAGTCTCTGGTACAAAATTATATTTTGTATTTATTTTGTAGAGACGGAATTACAAATTGTTTTTTTCTTGACTCCCACACATGTAATACTTGCCCCAAAAGCTAAAATAGAGAATTTCTTTCAGCTACCAGGCTGCAAAGTTGGTTTTGTTGATTCTGCTGTTTTTAGGGGTCACCTTTCTAGTCAGACATTGAATTCTCAAATGCATTGATACTTTACAAGGAAAGGTAGATTTCAAATATAGCAATTTATAACAGGACTTGGAGAAGTTATGAAAAAAAAGAAAAAAAAAATATCATCAGGATTTGACAGGGCAATAGCTGTGATGGAGCTTGCTCAGAAAAGCATTGAATTTTCTTCTCTCTTTTTCAAATATCAACTGATACAGAAAGATTCCTGCCATGTCCACAGGATATTGGTGAACTAGGCTTTTTGTTCTTACATGCTCTAAATGAAAACTGGGTTTAAGAACGAACTTAAAATGTAAGAAATTAAATTCTCACTTCCTCCAGGAGTGTTCACTGCCTACAATAGTGTTCACACTATTGGTCCTAGAAATCTACTACTGTGATGTGTTAAAGATATTTACTATTGGATTTCCAAATATTTTACACCAGTTTAGAAAAGCTTCAGAAAATTCCATCTGAGTAACAAAATAGTTACTAACAGAATAGCTAAATGATGTGGTTTGGGTTTCTTTTTTCCACTGACACTATTCCTAGACAAAACCATCCCTTTCAGATAAATATCTACTTAAGTCCTGACCCATAATTGTGCAACTACATTTGTCTTGCAAGACACTGATATGCTCCACTGATAAGGCTGATGGCAGCTCTTCTGCCTAGTACAGACCATTTCATTGCAGACTGCTAAATTAACTTTTGTCTGAGAAAAAAAAAAAAAATTAAAAAAGACTCAAAAAAATTGATCGTTCCTAAGATTATATTTAAGAGATTAATTTTATGTGAACAAAGTTTAAATAGTCATTGACAGCACTTCAGGAAAAAGGAATGAAGCTAAATTGAATGCAGAATCAGGACCAGCAACTGTGGGACATAGCAACATTTGGGTGCAGAATTCTGCCTGTTACAGAAACTGAAATGCTAAATGGTCTCCAGACTTTTTGGGGATGATGATGTGTCTCCTTTGACCCTTCCACAAAGCAAATGCTGGAGTGACTTGATGTAGCCATCAAAACTGGTGCAGGTGAACAAAATCTAGTGGAAGCCAGCCATTAAGCATGACAACACAGTCACAGATGTGAAACAGATTTGTTTTAATGGAGAACTTTTGCCAAAAATCTAAGTTCTCCTCAGAAAGAGCTCCAATAGTCTTTCATACCGTTAGACTTCGATAATCTAGAGGCTTTTGTGACTTGAAAATGCACAAGAAGTAACATTTAAACAGAGAAACACTAAGATTCCTAATAAGAACGAGTCAGTAAATCAGAGCAGCAGAAGCTGAATATTGATGATGACAAATTCACAAAGAGGAAAACAAATTGTCAAAAGACAAAAAGAAAAAGATCAGTTTCAGCATAACAGTAATAATTTTTTTTCGCTTCTGCACACTTAAGCCAACCTGCAAAACTGTGAAAGAGCTTGATCAAAGCTCAAAATTTAGCCAATTCACAGGTGTGTATACTTGAATAATAAGAAGACTTTGAAAACCCTAAACTGATTAATTTTTATCAAACTAAGAGTCAAATTCTGAGACACAACATCTACATTCACCATGACCAGAAATGCATAGGCGCTTCTTGGCTTCTAATATAAAAATTCTGGGGGTAAAATGAAAAGGAAGGAACCTGAATAAAAGCCAATCCTTTAACAGCTGCAGTAAGATATTCCCTTTCCGCAACTCTAATCATAAAGCTAGAAGCCTAAACTTTGACCTTTCTTGTTTTGTAAGGATGTAACTTCTCCCCACTCAGAGCATGAAAGGAAAACAAGAAACATTTTCAGTGCTCCTGAATATGAGTTCAGACTTATGTAAATAAGTCAAAATGAGCAGACTAGGAAAATTAACTTTGTCAGGAAAAATAAGAATACTGAACAATTTTTATCATGGCTTCTCTTAACATTTCATTTAGTCCAAGCATCTCAAAGAAACTTCAAGATCAAAAATTTAAAGATGAAAGGATCACTTTATACAGAAGCATCACTTACCCACAATAACAAATCCATCTGCTTCTCTCTCTGGCACTGTAACCTTCTTTGAATCTTGACTTTTTCGGAAAAAGCTGAACATAGTCTCTTTGGGTTCTTTTTGTCTTCTAAGGTGTTATCTAAAATGAAGACAAAACATGTTAAATAAATATATGATAACAGAACTTTACAATAAATTCACATAACAGACCATAGATATGTAGTAAGACCACATAGCTAATACTACAGCTAATCTTTATTACCCAGTTTGAAATATCAGGCGTTTGTGTCAGACAGATTACCTTGTTGATGTAGCAATTTACTTCAACAGGCAAGAGGAGAGTGAAATTCAAAAGGGTTTTTATACAAAGTTATGAATGGAGTGGAATCATTTAAAAAAAACCAAAACCCTTCAACTTTTCTAAATGAAAATTAAAGAAGAAAAGTCCTTTCAGCATTTATCCAGCATGTTTCCGTATTTTTCTGCTACTTTGTATTGTTATTAGACAAACTTTCTCTTCAAAGATAGTGGTAACTATTTTCAGTTTCCCAGTTTGCAATTTTAAAGACAGCCTAACAGTTGAGTATATTTGATTAACAGTTACCAATGATTTCCTTAAAAGAAACAGCAGCAAAATCATTTGTAGCAAATTTTTTGCCACAACAATTCATTAAAAGAATCTTTCAAGGCAGCTAAGAACTCCACAGCTAGAACAAAACAAGGAAACAATTGGGATAAAAACATGGACTGCAAAAGAAAATGCTCAGTATCTCCTCTCTCAGGACTGGAAGATTACATAGAAGCAATTCTGAGTAACTTAAATAGGACAAAGTCATACTAAAAACCCATGAAGGGACCCATGAGGGTCCCTTGAAGGCTGAACTTGGACCCCTGGACAACACCACCCTATGGAGCAGGCTGTGGTCTGGCTGAAACGCATTATGTGCTGGACACAAAGAAGAAGGTTTAAATAAAGGCATGAGAAGATCTTCTCTACTAAAATACCCATATAAAATTGGGAGAAGTGGAATAATGTAATTTCAACTTTGAAGCAGAGTTTGAGGAGCAGAATCCTGATTTATTTTACAGACATCAGCATGTTAAGGAGAAGGGACTGACAAACCAATAGCAACATCTAATATACCCCTCCAACAGAGGAAAGGACTCCAGGGTAAAGAATTAAAGAGGTATCCAGTGTCAAGTTTCAGTGACACTATTTCACACTAAACTTAACAAAGAAGAATCTTTAGAATGTGGGAAAGAGTGAAGAGTGCTACTGTGAAAACTGCAGATTAAAAAGAAAAAAAAAAAAAAGAAGAGAAAGAAAGATAAAAATCCTGGATTAACTATTTGCTGGAATTCTTCACTCCCCACCCAAATATTCATAAACAAGACTTTGTTTTGCCCTGCCCAGGGACCTGTGGCAACTCAGTCCTGACTATTCATATAATCTGCCTAAAATTCTGCTGTTACAAGCGACTGCACACTCCAGAAAGGCCTGTGTGAAGCCTAAGCTCTGGCTTTCAGGAACAGTGTATAAATAGATCACGGCAAAAGCAGCAACTATTCAAACTGTGGCCTGATACCTGAGACTTGAAGACTGAATACCCCACAGCCCGGCCAACTACTGCTTGCTTATGCTGACACAGTGCAACTTCTAGCCACCAAATAACCTACACTAATGTACGCAAGAACAGAACAAACAATTCTGTGATCCAATCCCATGAATACAGTAATTTTTAAAAAATGTTATGTAACTGCCCTTTATTCCTTTTTGCTTGTTTTCCTACCTTCAGAGGAATACTGATATTTCCAGTTCCATGGAGATTACACAGTAGAAACTCCTAATTATCTCATTTATTCCTTACCTTCCCCCACACCCAGGCTCAACACATGGCGCCAGCAGCATATTCCTTTTTCAGCCCTCGGGGAATAAGTCTTCTCCTGCTACCAATTAGGGTTGTCAGTCCCATAGCTCAAGTGGTAAAAACCTGTGCTGTAATGCTCAAGAGTCAGGTTTCTGCTCCAGTGATGTATGAAGGAGAGGCAGTTGTGGAACAGTTTAAAATGCAATTTTACCTTCATCCTAAGTGTGCAACAACAAGAAGCAAAATCAACTTGATGTGCAAAAGCTTACAGATAGCTTTGGTAAAGGCTCAGATTCCAGTCAGTCACTTGAGGTGCCAGAGCTGCAGTTGCTCCAATCACATTTTTTTCTCTTTTGAGATCTGCGTTATTGTACAGTTTTCAGCCCTATCACATAATGTCCCCCTTCTCTTCTTTCTTGCACAAAGAAAAGCATCTTAATCAGTATATACATGGCACAAAAGACTTGCATAGGGAACCATGCACTTTTAGTCTTTAAAATCCTGCATACTTAACATACCTAAACTTCACTGCTTAAAAGACAATAGGCATTTAAATTCAGAGTAAATTAGCAATCAGGAGAATTTGATGTAGCCAAATTAATGTTAGAAGCACTTTCACATACCAGATTTTTTTTTTACTTTCGTTGACAGTATTCCAGTTTTTTCTAAAACCCACAGAATCCATCTTATCTACGTACATAAGTGTTGATCTTTATTTTGGAATTTTCCGTTTCTGAAGCAGCTTAATTCCACTGCCAGCAGTATTTCTCTAACAGAAAACAAAACAAAAAACCAAAACCAAACCAAATCAAAATCAAAACCCACATATAGGTTTGCTTGAAGCAGAAAACCAAACAAAATTAACAAAAGTATGTCCTAACCTCAGGCCTCAAGTCCTCAGGCTGTTAAAATCACCAGTCCAGCACTAAGAAAATAGTGCATGCTATATTTTATGACTGTGACTGTGGGGNTGTGAATGTGGGGAGACAGTATAAAAGCCACATATTAAAAAGACTAACATGTTTAGTGAGGCTGTTTCCTTCTCTAGGAACCTTTTAGAAACAAAAGTTGTGCTTGTAGATCTCCGGTCTTTGTAAGGTATGTGGAAGCAAGAGTGCACCGACCACTACTTTCAGCATTTCAGTAACATTGTTGAATACACTGTTAAGTAAAAACTAAAAAATAAAGAATGACTAAAAAAGCAGAGAGGCGGCACAGAAACAAAAATCAGAGCTACATGCAGTACAGCATAGGTAAGGGAAGGACTGTACACAGGCAATGCAGGGGCATTTGTGATATTTGCTCTTTTAAGAATCTTATCAACTGTGCTACTTCAAAAGTAAACATAAATCTCCCCAGCAACGGGAAATGCAACCACTAAATTTCTTGAATCACATGTTTAAAACAGAACAAA
>WEIT01023789.1:1546-11564 GCA_013389985.1 Dryoscopus gambensis | reverse complement strand
AGCTGGCGCAGCACATCGGGCAGCCCGTCTGCTTCGTGGGGCGCGTCGAGAAGGTCCGTGGGGCGCTCGGCGGGGCCTGGGAGCGGGGATGTGGCTGCCCCGTCGCTCTGTGTGGAGGGGCTGGCGCCGTCCCGGGGGCAGCTCGGCGGCTCCAGCCGGCCTGGGAGCAGGGCGGGAGGCGGACGGAGCTCTGCGGGAAAGAACTGGCTGAGGCGGCCAAAGCTTTTCCGTGACGCTTCCAGGTGCCTTTGGAGCGCACAGGCCTAATGTCTTTGGTAGACTTAAATGTTCTTTTGTAGATTCATCCTAGTGGGAAGCTTGTCGTGCTTTCGGATGGACTCGGCAAGCATACGACTGTGGAGCTGAGCGAGCCTGTAAGTTAAGGAACGCTTTGGAAACATTTGATGTCGCCTCTTGTGGATTCCAGAGGTTTTGTCTCTTCTGAAACCTATGCATGCGTTTCATGTTTTGAGTTTTTCCACCTGTATTTCATTGCCTCTCTTTCTTGCATCTTTCAGCTGACCTGTCGCCCTCTTACCCATGAGCTAGCTGCCTTGGTCTTCATCAATTTTCAGCTGGTGTTAAGAGACAGAACTCATTCCTTAGCAGACATATCCTTGTCTGGCTATTTTCTCTTATTCTATTAGTTGTTGACAGTGTAATATATTACACTAAGTTTATTAGCTTTATTGTAATTTCAGTCTTCCCTCCCATTTTCTTACTGCTTTTATAATTAAAAAGAATATGGTGTTTTCAAGAGTTTTTAAAGTTAACATTACTACATCTTCTTAGAACACTTGTCATAGTGTTTCAGTAAACTCCATCCTTAGCTTGAAGCATTCTTTCTTTAAAAAAACCTAAGCAATTAATGCAGTGGGTCTAAGATATAATTAGAACTACTGAACAAAAATATTACTTGCTTTGTTATCACCTACCACTGAAGGGATAAAACTTTGGCATTCTCTTCTGATTCTAAGTAAGTTTTTTCCACCAAGAAATACTGTAATTTAAGTATTATTTTAATTGTGATGGCAAATGCTCTAGCTTGACTCAGTGCATGTGTATATTTATATCTTCTTCTCTGAATGAGTTGTTAAATGCTGAGAAACCTTGCCATTTCCATGGGAAATAATTGCATATGGTACTCTCTCAGTCTTTCAAGACAAGAGTCTGTCCTTGATGAAAAATGAAGTTTGATCTGGAAGAGTTTTGTCTTATAAATGTGAAGATTGCTGACTTCAAACCGGAAGAAAATGTCTCTCACCTCTTTCTTGAGTTCTTGATAACGTTTCCTGCCTTGAGTTGTTAAAAATTCAGATGTTAGCATCTGACCAATGATTCTATAATATTTTCTGTAACAGTGTAAGTGGTTGAATTGCATAAATGTAAAGCTGTAGTGCTGGGGACTTCAGTCTGTGTTCCACTGCCTTGGGAGAAACTGGTGTGTGCAAAAAAACGAGGCCAGGTTCATCTCTCCAGTTCACCCAATGTCAGTGGGGAAGCTTCTAGATTTGCTAATCAAAATGCTTTCAGATTTTTTTCCCTTTCAGTATATTTCTCTGTTTGTGCATATGTAGTTCCCTCTTTCAACAGAGAACCTCAAAATTATGAGGAGGGAATTATTCCAGAAGACTTACTAGAAAGTGAAAAATGAGACTCAGATATTGGAAGAACATTACTGAAATAGTGCTGCACTGTTAAAATTTATATCTTAAAAAACAAAGAAAATGTTCAAGCAGTGTTGTTTTGGAGTAAGATATAATTTTTAACCTTTTTTTCCTTTCTTCAACCAAAGGCTTATTAGTGTCAGTGTCTTTCTATTCTGAACATTTACTGACAGATTACTTAAGAAATAATTTCCAAATATACCTCTTGAATGTGGAACGCTGGAACTAGTCTGGAATGTGTGATACCTTCTTAGCTCTTAGAGAGTTCTATAACTGACACAGCTTTGAATGCAGCACTTTAAAATCAGAATTGTTCTGCTCTCTGTGTCCTAGATTAGTGTTGGTTCAGGGATTAAATGACACAGTTTTATATACTTATAAACTGGTATCTTTCCTCAGACACTTCTTCATATTTTTTGTGTTGGTATTGAATTGGCTATTACAAAACCTGTAAATATCTAAGTGGAGCAGGGTTTTTGTGGTTTCTTGCAGGGGGAGGGTGACAGGGCTGTTCAGCAGTACTGTATTGTTTGACATGGAACAGAATCTGTCATGAGCTAACCATCGATTGTGGAGAGTTCCCAGCTTAAGTGCTGTGCAGTAAAGATAGCAGCTAATTTAGTGTTACTAATTTCATCTTTGGTGTGTTTTCTAGCTGGATGAAGAGATTTCAGGAGTTGTTGAAGTGGTGGGAAGAGTAACAAATCAGGCAACCATCATGTGTGCATCATATGTCCAGTTCAGAGAAGATAAAAGTTCATTTGGTAAGTAAGAATATACTTTATGGCAAATTCATTTTGAGTTCTGAACTCGTCTTCAGTAAATAAGAAGGGGAAGCCTGATTACCTTTTCTTAGGGACAAGGTCTTTCTTCAAGCTGCCAGATAAGGAGCAGGATGTAGAAAAGGAGAGTGTAATGAGAAAAGTTCTGTACCAAATATAGTGGTTTACAGTTAAACTGCAGGGAGTGACTCAAAGCTGGAGCTAGTCTACATCATTGCTGTGGCCAGATTGTTCTCCCACTCCTGACCACGTGCTTCTCACCTTGCCCTGAACCGTGTGTGGTTTTGCAGCTAGCAGGCCTAAAAATAACCCTCCAGAAAACAAGCAATGAGTGTTCCTGCCTTGGGAAAAGGGAAGCTTCAGGGAGACTGGGATCATTCAGCTATACTGCTTTAAAATAAGCAGTACTTGAATGTTGTCAGTGACTTGTGAGGAATTGAGCTTATGCATCATAACCATTTTCTTTGCCCTTTTTCAGATCTGGAACTCTACAATGAAGCACTAAAAATTATTCATGAATTCCCTGAATACTTCCCGTTTGGTACTGGGAGGAACACTTGATGTTTATTAGCATATATTTAGAGCTTCTAACAGTACAGTGGTTTCTTGCCTGATAGCATGGTAACAGTTGCATTTATTTTCAACAAATATACTGAAAAGACACTGTTACATGTGCTAAGTATTGCCTATGAAGAATATTTTCTTTGCAAATGTATTTATTCAGCAAGGAGAAGCTTCTGTGAATGTCTCACTGTATATATTTAACCCTTTTGCATCTCTGAGGAGTGTTCTCCTGCAAGATTAGACTTATCAGAAACTGAAATTTTGTAAGCATCCTTTTCTAGCTGGCAGAGGTTCTAGGATACATTACAGGAAACTCGTACAGAAAAAATTTGGTGGGGTTTTAATGTAAAGATTTTTGATTTAATTTGCTTTGATACAAATTTATTGAATGTGGTGGGGGATATTTTGCATCTTGGAAATGGTATCTTCACCAATAAAAAAGATTCACTACGTTTAACTATTCATGTCAGCATTAAATGTTGTGTGCTATTTTCAGTGATATGTGACGATTCCTGTTCTATCCTACCTGACACAGTTAAATTTAACGAAGCGGAGTAAAAGGTTCTTGCTTTTAGACTGATGTTAAACACTTGGAAGATGTCTAATTAGGCTTGGGGATTTCAAGCACAGTTGACTTCCCGTCACAACCTTCACTCGTGGTTGGAGTCTAAGCAGTGGTACCAGGATTCAGCCAGCTTGTCATGGTGATTAACCATAGGAACTTCCACACAATCCCCAATTTTATTACTATCTAGGCTACTTGCAACACTTATCACAAGTTTTGCATCACTTGAGGTAACACAAAGTAAAATTGAACTTTGGAAATATTCCCTGGGAATTAATAAAGTAGTTCAAAGTATTTTAAATAAACTTAGCCACATTCATTAAACTTTTGTACAAACATGTTTCAGGTTTAGTAGTTGCATTTAAAGCCTTAATAACACTGCTAGCTTTGTGCTTATGTATAGTTATCTCTTTTTTCAGTCAAGGAATATGTTTCAGAAAGTTACGCATTGAACTCCCTACAAACTGGAGGGATGATCAAGTTAACAGGGAATCTATTTTTTCTCCCCACCTAGAAGATAGTGACAGAGTTACTGTCACTAGGAAGGAGGTCTTCTGAAGTAGGAATCAGTCTCCTACAGCAAACAGAACACCACACTCTTTTAGTGTGTTAGAAATGTCATTCTTAATAACCGCATGCATGTTTTCCTAGCATGTAAAACTGTTTTGCTCCATTCTGCTTTGGAAAATTGGTATTCCATGGGTGTACAAATACTCTGTAAAATGTTATGTACAGTTAGTTACCCAGACCACCCAGGCCCAGTGGAGCAGCCTGCCACTAGATGGCTTTAGCACTTCACGGAGACCAGCCTGGGGTATGAGGCCTTGTGAGGGAAAGCTTGAACGCACCAAGTGGGAAATGCTGGTTTCCCTTTGTCAGTCAAGACTCTTCTTGTTCGTGCAGTCCTGCAGCAGCGAAAAGTGGCTGGGCAAGCTGGACAGAAAGTTTCCCCTATGTGCTTTTTACTCATCTGCTTCTCTACAGAGTATCAGGCTGTGTGAATAAATGGCCTATCCTGGCTATGTGGCTGTACAAACCACACAGCAATGCAAGGAACTGTAAAATGTTTTTGGTATTAGAGTAGTGCTCAGGTCATATATGCATTTATCAGTATAATTTCCTACATTACCATGCGGAAAACTGCCAGCTATTACAGATACCAAGGGAAAGGCATACCCATGGGGCCTGCTGTCAGCTAGCCCTGATGGTTAGTAGGGCCCCAGGCATCACACACATAATGAAAGGTGAGAAACTGTCAGACCTCACAGATAATAACATGGGAAGTAGGGGCTTCGTGGGTCACTGACTGAAGGGGAAACACCAGGGCAACTGTATCATAAACGCCAGAGAGGGATGTCACCAAAGCCAGGGCCAAGAGCAGACCAGTAATGGAAGGTGTGAAGTGGAGCTGGTGGCTTCTTTGGGAGGAGAGGAGGCTGGTGACTGGAGGGAACGTGGGAGGAGAAGAGGGGTACAAAGTGAATGCTTAATCGGAACTGACTTCTAGAAGTTCCTGCTATTTGGAACAGGACTGCTGCCACTACACTCATGACTGACTTCTGAGACTTGCTACCTTTTTGCTGGGCTCTTGGCTCACCCTGCTCTGCTGTCCTGGCTTGGGCATGGACACGTGCACAACTTGTGTGGTGCTTGTGAGCAAGGAGCCTGTGTGTGTGATAATAAAGTGCTTGTGCTTAATCAAGGAAGGGCTACAAGGCTGGAGCATCTAATGAAATGAAAACAATGAAATGTAATCAGCATGAGCCACAGGATCAAAACATTTTAGCATGCAAAGCCACCTTCAGCAGTTGAGCTGAGATATACCAGGCAACAGTAAATGTAAAAGTAACTGCAGCTAATAAAATGTTTGTAGCTATACTTTTTGTTAGAAAACAAGAAATCACCCCCAACATTACGGTTTTATTAATTTTAAAGCAAAACAAGGGAAAAAATCTGGTAATTAAAAAACATGCAGCTCTTGCTTTGTAAATTTTGCAAATAGTGTAATTACTGACCTGAAAGCCTGATTACTAATTGCAACAGCCAAAACTCATAGCGATACTGTGCCAGAATATGCACATTCTTAATTCAAAACATTTCAAAGATAGGAGTATTAAAGTGAGCATGTAATTTAACTTAATGATAGAATTTGACACACAGTTAGAGTTGAGGTGAAAACGTTATAGATGAATTTTGTTTACTTGAGAAAACGAGACACTGTATGCTGGTAGTTGCATTCACCTCAACATGGAAATTACCAGGAAAATTTACTAAATGTTACTACACAATAATAAAAACCGAACACTTGACACTTACAAATCCTCATTTCCATAAAGCAAAACTTTATTGCCTGCATTTATATAAATAGGATATCATACAGTAAGCCCCAGTTTACATTTATAAATGGAGAACATTTTGAAGAGCTCTTCAACAGCAACATGAAGTGTGCAAAAATACTGGAAAGAGAAATAAATATTCTAAAAAGAAAAAAAGGATCTGCTCTCCCATGCCTAGAAATATCAAGTACCTCTTAGATTTTTAACTTAAAAAAGATTTTTGCCAATTTTAGATCAAAATAAATGCAGATGTATTACAACATTAATGCTGAATCAGAAAATATAACCCAAAGCCCTGAATGTAATCTTGTACACCCACAGAAAACATTTCCACATTTTATCTTCTTGAAACTACACTAGATCACATAGAATAAGTGGTATAGTACAATATATTCTCTTTTAAAACACCAATTTTCACAGTCCTGGCTAACAGTACCAGTTTATTGCTAGCATTCCATTTAGTATTTCATAGCACACAAGTGTTGAGTAACTCATATACTGTAAATAAACACACACCAAGTAAACTGATGTTATTATGACATACCTTAAAACAGGTTTGGTTTTTTCCCTAATTTGTGTGAATTTTGTTGCCTACAAAGTCAAGGACAACAATACCCATTAGCTCCTAGCACAGTATTAGCAAAATATCATTGCCACTCTCTCAAGTTAATAAATAATCTTAATTCCAGCAGGTAACACATCTAGAAGTACTCTGATCAATTACTTAAAATTGCACAGCCTTTTGGGAGCAGATGGGTGTCCACTAGTGACCAGAAGCAGGATTTATACAGGTTGATTCCACACTTCCCAGTATATTTCCGAAGTACAAGGAAATGCTGATTATCTCAAAGTCTTCAAAGATTTTTGTAGTCAAAACTCTGCACGTAGTTTAAAATTTACGTATTTACAAGTCTCCAGTCCTTGAGATTTCAGATCTTCACAGTACTAAGTTAAAAATTTATCAGATACAACGTCTTATAGTTTACCTGCACTCTGCACTGAAACAGTCACATGACTTCTCAGGGAACTCTTCTCTAGGATACATTTATCACTGGGAGAAAAAACCCCCAAACTCTTTAGCATTAAAATTTGCATCAGCTAGATATGTAGCCTAGTTAAGTAAGGACCTGAATTGCAAAGATGTTGCTTTACTATCAACAAAACCTGGGAACAGAAAGAAATTGATTTTTCTCTAAAAAAATCTTTAGAATACAGTTGCCAGTGGCACTGTGAATGAACTTACAAGGAAACGATTGTTTTTATAGAAGACAGTATGATCAAACAATGAACAGAGGAATCCACAGCATCATTTTGCCATCTTGTGAAGGACACTTTTCAAGTGTTTATTTTGAAGGTCTGCTTTCACAGCATATAAACTCAGCTTTGGGGCCAATTAGCATTATCCTGAAGACTTTTTTAATAAAGGTCTTTGGATTTTAGCAAATCCAAAGAGTCCACAATTCCAGGAGTGCTTTTCTTCAGTCCTCTGATTAAGGGCCACGCACAGTACCTAGAGGCTCACTTCAGGAATACCTGTTTCTACCAAGCACAGTCATACACACATCATTTTACTACTTTGATAGCAATTTATTTTTTCACAGTAAGTCACAAATTACCTTTGTCTAAAATATATGCTTGGACTATGATGGACATCCATTAGAGAGCCACACATTTTCTAACAGTATTTATGCCTGGACAGTCTCTGCTGGAACGAGATTCCCTGTTGTATCCAGCTGCATACACTTACAAGAGCAGGCGGAAACTGGGCACTCAGTGTGGTCCCTAAATAGCAACAGCCGAAAAAAGAAAAAACAAGTTAAATTATTTTGCAATTATACATTTAACTATGTGCAGAGGTGTAGTATCTCAGAAAAACTCAGTATCATAGTTCAGTTTTATTATTTAAACTTTATAATGATAGATACAGGGAAGGAGGCATGTTCTACTCAGTGCAGCACACACATGTGAAATAACAAAAATTTAACATCAACTTACCTGAACCAGCTCAGCATATGACCAGCATGTCCACCATGCCTACAGTTGTGACACCAAGTAAACCAGTTGTTGAACTGGGCTAACTTCTTGTCTTTGCTAAGATCCACTTTTTCATCTGACTTGGATCCTCCTGTGCAGAGAAAAATCCATCCCCACAAACATGGCTGTAAATCATTACACTTCATTTATATGTCTGTCCCAGCAACACCACTGAAATAATTTTGAAATTAGGAACCTTATGTGAAAAAGCAGCCTGATTTTAAAAGAGAAGTCAGTAAAAATATTAAGACATAGAAGAATGCCATGAGCTGTTACTTCACATCTTTGGGACAGGCTAAACTTGCCTATTAAACAAGTTTTACAGACAGAATCTCCTTCAATGGTGATTTATACTTTATTGATTGATTTCTATTCCAGTGAATTATGGGCCTGTTCTGCTGCATATGAAGTCTTCTGCTTTAGGAAAAAAACAATCAACAAAATCTAAGTTATGAATTGGAACAAGTACAATATAGAAGTCATAACAAAGATCAGTGAAAGAATGAGAAGAGATCAATAAACATGACAACTGTACAGCTGCTCATGGCTCTGTAACAAGACTGACTTAAAAACATGGTCAAAATCCTTTTCATTTAGACATACATAATGCTGAGCCAAAGGCATTTAGAACCAAAAGATTCTAGTCATAATATCTCTTAGCTGTGACAGCATGACCCATGCTTTTTTTCATACCTAGTAACAGAAAGCACACCTCTCTCCCTCTCCCAACTAAAAATTAATTCATTTACATTCGAAGATTTGTGTAGCATCCCTACAGTTCATCTCAAGACAACACAGTCCCCATTTCTTTCAGATGTAAAGCTCACAATACTGATCCCTGCAATACTTGGATCTTTACATCAGTCTAACCATGGAATTTGACTGACAATCTCAAGGAAAACTGCCAGAACCAAGTAACTATGCATACTGTCTGACCCTTAAGAATTGAAACAAAGGTTTCATCATAAAATTAGATGGGAGGGAAACAAGTTCTCAATTATGGTCCTTCTCCCTTCAAAATGAGGAGTATGAATATTTACAGTATAAGCACAAATAGGAAAAAAAAGTGCAACAGAATATCTTCCAATAGGAACTGCTAATTTAGCTACTACTGTAGCTGAGAAACTAAAACCCACTGTGTCATACCTGGACAGCTGGAAACTGGTGTTCCCATATTTATCAAGCAAAGTGCACAGCGGGGAAGGGGCTTACGGCAACCAGGACAGCTCGTAACTTTTGACTTGGTTGGTGAACCGCTGACTCCATATTGGCTAAAACCTCGCCCCTGATGAGGAATAGCTGAACAGCTGTAAGAGATTGATTTCCCACAGAAATTGCAACTCACAAACACCTAAAGAGAACAAATGCCCATTAATTTTTTGGTTTGATTCCACTTTTGCTACATCTGTGAGTAAATCCATTCAAGCTAGTAAACATTTATTTACCAGATATTCTAGAGAGTGCCAAAGCTACTTGTGAAGGAGTTCTTAACATCTTGGCTTACTGATGAAGCACACAGCCCTGAGAAGTAGGCCTTAATGATGCTCACTTACTTCAAAAGCACATAAAAACATGCACAATTGCTAAAACTTTGAAAGACATCATTTAAGATAATAAAAGCTATATCTTCAGTAAAGGAAGAAATTAGGTTTATTCTACTTACCATATAAAGTCTGGTCTCTCCCTCCTCACAGTCAAATGACTCACACTACAGTCCCCAACGTAAGGATTATCCTAATATTATTTATCTGCATCCTTCATGTCACAGGTTGTGACTTGATACCAAGGAGCACATATTTTAAACTCTTTAGGGGCTATTTATGTTAACCACACAAGGAAGGAGCAGTAAACTCAACTCCTTCCCACTTGGAACAGCTCTGCTTAAACAGCTGTGACTGATAAATGAATTCAAAACCAGCTTTCCTCAGAAACCCTCAGGCCCTAAAGCCTGTAATGAACATACTTAGACATGAGAGTAAAAGGTGCCATGGTAAGACCATGTTGGCTAAAACTGCCACCAGATGTTAAGAAGATAGCATTTGGGCAGGGTGTTAGTTTTTGGGTCAGCGT
>WEIT01023787.1:1610-31250 GCA_013389985.1 Dryoscopus gambensis | reverse complement strand
GAGGGAGAGGGAGAGGCAAACCAAGGAATTGGAGAAGTTTCTCCTCTTAAAGGCCTTGCTGAGGTAGAAACTTTCAGACTAAATATTTCAGCTAAACCCACAAGTGTTTTGGGAAAATTTAAAGTATCTCTCAGGAAAGTGTTGCACTGAAAATCTGGCCAAACACTTAGAACAATAGGAAGATAGTCTTCTCTACTTACTCATTAATTACTAATTAATTGCCTTAATTAGTAATGAAATATGTCTGTCTCCCTTTCTTCTTTACTTTGGGGGAAAAAAAAAAACAAAACGGTGACAGCAATGAGTAAATGAAATACTGCACCCAGCAATAATATCTTTAAAATCATACTGGTCTGATGCAGTGTTAAAATCAAGGTGCAAGAATCTGGTTGTGGTCCCAGAAATAAGCTCAGCATAATGGCACATGTTAGCAGCAGCCCAGGAGTAAGAGGAAATACTGTAGATCCATGCAATTTCTTTTCTTTTTTTTTTTTTTTCTTTATTGGGAAAGACAATTCCACTCTGACATTTTACTCTGCTTGCGAATTCCTGCAACATGAATCAATGGGTACATCCATGTGCAAGGAGTTTAGCTGAATTCTTTGACTCCTTCAATGGAAAATAAGTAAAAACTACTTTTCTGCTTTAGTAGCAGGCTACTACACGTCTTTGAGACATGTACACGTCTCTTGCAGGTACAAGGCAGAAGGTAAAGAGACCTATGATATTCCACAGAACTGAAAGACATTTTTTCTAAATTTGCAGAGATTAATTTCCATCTTTGATTTTTTTTTTCACTATCCAATCAGCATGCTAACTGATTTCACTCATTTTTATAAATAGCATTTATCTTCTTATTGCCTTTCAAATATAATTTACTCCAGGCAGAGAGATTACAGGCCTTGATTTTTTCTGAAACATCTTTGAATCATAGTGAGTAAAATGACTCACTTCCATCATCACTGTTCAGTATAATGATTCTGGGAAATCAAAATTATCTGTTCAGTCTAGTCTACCCTGTTCTATTTATTTTCCTTAAGCTTGACTTTTGATAAGCAATAATTTAAGGAAATTTCCAGTTTCCCCTCATTGTTTTTCAGACCAATCTTCCACTGTTATATCTGCCAACTTCCAGACCAGAAGACCAGCCATTTTTGTAGCCACTGTCAAAGGCACAATTTGCTTCACATATTCCTTGCATTCTGATTCAGACTTTAGTCAGTAATACCAATGTGAGATCCCACTGGGAAAGAAAGAGCTGATTAGTCCTTAGGAAATCTTGGTCTGTCAGACAAGGAAAAAGATTGTCTGGTTGACTTAAAAGAATGCAAAATCTAGGAAGCTATCTGTGTGGTGTATATGACACAGAATCAAATTTAGGCTTAGTTCTGGACTCTGCAGTAGAAGAAAGACATGAAAATATTGGAGTGATGCAAAGGGCTATGAAGGTGAGTAAGAGATGGAAGTATCTGACATACGAGGAGAGACAGACAGAGAGTCTGTTCAGCCTGGAGCAGAGAGTGTTTGGGGCATTCTTATCAATGTGTATCAATACCAGAGCTAGGGGCTACAGAGATAGACCCAGACTCTTCTCAGTGATGCCCACTGATAGGACACGAGTCAATGGGCACAAACTGAAACACAGGAAGTTTTGTTTAAAGAACAGAAATCTGAAAATCCCTTTTTATTGTAAGGATTGTTGAACACGAGAACAAGTTGTCTAGGCAGGCTGTGGAGTCTCTGTCTGGAGATACTAAAAACAAAAGTGGACATGGCCCTAAGCAATCTGCTCTGGATAACCTTGCTTTGAGCAGGGAGGTTGGACTAGATGGCCTTTGGAGGTACCTTTCAGGCTTAACTATTGTGAAATTCTGGCAGTAGCTAACATTCCTTGCACCTGATAAACTGTCCTTTGGATGTACCCTGTACAGCATTCTAGGAGAATGCTAAATAGATCTCTGTTCCCTGAGTCAATATTGCTTTTGCTTTAATAGCAAAATGGGGTTATATTTGATGTGCTTTCAGTATCCTTTTTTTGGCAACTGTGTTAATGCTAAAATATCTTCATGCCTGAATAGCCAAGGTAAGGGTCTTTACTCCTCCACTTGCAAAAGGAGGAAATATTTGTTTCTTTCTCTACTATACTAGCAAGCAAATAAAAGCAAAGAAAATAGAAGAGTTCAGGCAATTGCATGCCTGAGTGCGCAGCCTTCAGCTTTGAGGTAAATAAAGCCTATTAGCACTAAAACCCATGATGGAATTTTGTATGAAGCACATCAGTTTAGTGCAATTTTTACCAGTTTCAACAAAACCAGTAATTAATCTTCCAATGAAAGAAAAAGAGATTGTGCTGAGTTCTCACTCATCAAGCTACAACTAATGTTTTGTCTTCTAGGAAGAAGAATGGAAGAGGTATTACATGTATGGGAAGAACAGAAGAAATTTCCCATGCAAGCATGCAGATACTATGCTGAAAACTGACTGAAAAGGGGTCTTTCTACAACCTCTAATTTTACTATTTATTCCTCATCCCACTCCAAATATATCACTGACTCCAAGTCTTACATTTTATTAACAATGGCAGAAGGAAAAAAAAAATGTGCAGCTTACTAAAATTCTGTCTTCCCCTGTAATCAAGCTGACATTACCTTCTTTGAAACCCTGATCAGCAGAACAGTGTCCAACTGAGCAGAAACTGGGGCAAGAGCAGTGGTTTGCACCGCCAAAAATCTGTACCACTAGGCCAGATCATGAAGGGCATTCCATTTTCTCTCATGAGATTTTAGACCTACAACCTCCTTTTCCCCTTCCTCACCCAAAAGCAGAGGCCCAGAAATGTCAGATGCACATTCTCCAAGCTAGATAATGGTGTTGACAAGGCAAAGGAGCCCTGGAGAAGTAGAAGCAGTTCATTTTCCTCTCCACAAAGTATTTTCACTGTAATTTAGATAAAGCCACCCTCTGTCCCATTTCCTAGAGAGGGAGAAAAGAAAGTGGGACCACGTGGGGGCAAAAGATAATACTGAAACCTTGAGCAAGGGATCTGCATTTCAAAGTTTAAATCCTGGCTCCTCCCAAAGACAGTATGCCCTCTTACATCTTCAAACTGTTCCTTGTGTTTCTGCACCTGGAATCTTCAAAGCAGCTGTTTTCCTTCCAAAGAGGAAGGTATTAATCAGTAAACAAGAGTATTTCATTTGCCTTTCTAAAAATCTATCCTAAATTTACTTCCAATATCCATGCTATCACCCTATGATAAATGCAAATCTATGTGTCAGACCTCCCTTCATAATGAATAAGTTGCAGTACATATAGGAGGCAGAATATAACTAAATAGTAATCCTAGAACATCTGATTTATTACAAATTCATACCCTTCATTAACATAGAATATTTTTTACCCACAGTCTTCTCCTAGGCAACCTACCTGTTTTTCTGATGCAGAAGGTGGGAGAATGGTGTCCCTGTTTTGTGTTAAAATGTACTGTTTTTTCATCCTGCTGTGGCATGCTTGTGGCACACAAAGAATGATCCAGTTTGTCAAAGTGCAGCTGGGGCAGCCCATACTTCTTGCATTTTGCCACAAAATATCCAAAGAAGTCATAATGATGATGCAGAGAATGTGGAGTTTGGTTTACATCAAAGGAATTCATGAAAGTTAATGCATATCAAAAATAAAAAGGCATCTGAGTCACTGCACAAAAGCTATTTTTGAACTTATATAATCAAATATACTTACGTATGATATAGAGAGACTGTGCCAGCTATCGCATGCATATCCCTCTACTGTAATTAATCTTTGCAAGCACTTGCAGTCATTTTAGATCTACATTTACTTCTGCCTCACACAGTTGTGGCATTATCTCAGTTTTTACCATCTGTCACAGACATCAGAAAAAAAATTACTGAAACCAAAGATCATAAAAACAATTTTTAAAGCATTCTGGTTTTCATACTTTACAGTTTCTGTAGGCCCGCACATATAATTAAGACAAAAAGCACCATATTACTGAATGAGAATGGAACAGTATCAGCAAAGAAGCTCCGGCTTTCAGGAGGCTTTTGCTTAATATACTTCAGTCTTGCTTCTTTCACATCGTGGTTCACATCTTACATTTCAAATTCCCCTCTGTTTTTAAGTAAAAGATACAATGGAAATGGCAGGGGAGGAAGAAATCTTTTGGCAGATCAACAGTTGCCAGGGTGTCTTTTCATGCTCCGGCAGTCATTAGGAGTCTTACCCAAGAGCTAGGCCATTAATGAGAAGTCTAATGACTTCCATTCCTTTTCTTAAAGCATTCATTGTGTCACCAGTATTTATGAGGAAGCCTGCTGTAGCTACAGGGACATTATGTTCCTCACTGTATTTCAAGCTGAGAGAGATGTTGAAAATGGAGCATTAGTTTATCTATTTTGGGGGGGGGGTTGGGTTGTTTTTTTAAAAAGTCTCCCTTTCCTTCTGTCCTTTGTAAATAGATGTGCCACATTCCTCACAGCCTGAAGCTAAAGAAATATCTTCAGGCTTGTTGCCAGATCTATTTTCCTCCAAATATCTACCAAATCACCAGAAGCTCTTATTAACTGAGTGAACTGAACCTTCAGACAACAACTGTTCCAGTCCCTCCTGGGGATTTTCTATCTGCATTTAGTAAATAATTCAAAGTCCAAAGTTCTGTACACTTATTCATTTAGTTTGCTTTATTTTTTCAAAGCTATCAATGGACTTAGCAAACAAAATGGTGGTTTCTAATACTGAACAATTCTAGCAATTAAGGAAAAAAAAAATCCACCTAGGTAGATCTGTTTTCAGTTTTCTTCTCACAATATACTCTCTTTTCAAATTTCTCAGAGGGAAATTCGTTTTCCTTACCTTCCTGAGACCATGGCAACTTGTTAAGACCCCAGTTTTGCAAATACTTGCTGCCCTACTGAAAATCTCAGAATCACAGGATGGGTCAGGTTGGAAGGAACCACAGCGGGTCACCTGCTCCAAACTCCCTGCTCAAGCAGAGCCATCCCAGAGCACGTGGCACAGCATTGCATCCAGATGGTTTTTGAATATCTCCAGTGAGGGAGACCCCACAGCCTCTCTGGGCAATCTGTTCCAGTGCTCGGTCATCCCCACAGTACAGAAGTTCTTCCTCATATCCAGGTGGAACTTCCCGTGCATCGGTTTCTTCCCATTGCCTCTTGCCCTATTGCTTGGCACCACGAAGAAGACCCTGGTTCCATGCATGAAAGAATAATCTTATATATTGTTAAGACTTCTATCTTTATTATCTCTTTATCCTCTGACATCTTATGTTATATACCAAATATTTTATTTAATACAAGTGAACCTGTAAGGATATAAATTTAAACCGTCTCTTGGTATTTGCCAAGTTACCCATCTACCTAAATGATTCAATATATGGAAAAGAGAATCCTGGAAGTGCAGTGACAGTCAGTAAGATCTAAACTCTTTGAAGTGTAGAAATACCATTGGAATACTAATTCAGCTCTTAAAAAGCTTATGTTGTTCCCCTGACACATTTATTTTGCTATCATTTCTCATGGATGCAGAAAGGAGATTCCCACTTCTCCAACCTTCCAAATAGCTTTGAGAGCACTATTGATACCCTTGTTCTCCAATCTATCACCAGTTGCCTTAAAGATTAAATAAGTTATGTTTGTCATCAAGTTCCATGATCTCTTCTTGTAGTAGTTATGTAAGCATGATAAATACACAAATTCTCTTCCCATTTTTGAAACTGCAGAAACTTTTTGCCTTGTGTGTAGAGAAAGGTCCTTTCAAATCAGATTTTTTTCTCCAAGGGATAGAAAAAGTGTTCTTCTCCCCTGTCATGCCATCTCCATTTCTTTGGTGTTTTCCTCTTATGCTCTCTTTTGGTCTCACAGCCTCAGTGAATTGCACATCAGTGTTCAGAGATAGGTTTCTGACTTTATAAATAATTTTGGCTATGTATTACCTGATGATTATAGGGAGATTAAACATTCACATCACTTATTTTCACTCTTGTTGCTACTGTAGACCCCCATTCAGATGATCTAGTGTGAGCACACAGTGACATTTTGAGAAGGAATCAATAAAAAAATACAGAATTTTTACTGGACACTCTAGAATTTTATTGGAAGCACAAAAGTATTTCAAAGCAGAAGTTTTGCTTCTAGTAAAAGCTACCTGAAAAACTACTGAAAGCTATTATAATCTCACTTTTTTACAGTGTATCTTTATGGCATTTCATTGTGATTAAGTATCATGGGGTGGTAAATGAGTCATAGAATAGCACAGAATGATGTGTTAACATCCTCAGTTCTGTATTTTTTCCTCTTGCTATGACTGGAATTGTCCTGCTATTCTGTATCCACTGGTACATTTGTGACATATACCTTCAGTTATAATGCAGCTATGTGTTCTTTGGATGATAACAAAAAGTGGAGTTGGATTTCATACCTTTATAACGTCAGTGATCTCCAATGAGCAGTTTAAAACTATCTTTTCTTAAATGACTCACAAAATTCCCCATGCAATATGTACTCCCCATAGCCAGGCAAATAAGACTTAGCTACTGCTCAGGAGTCTTCCGGAGCAATATTTGTCATAGCTCCTGCTTGGCGTGCTCAGGCAGTAACAGCACACAAAAGAGGATTGTATCATTAATCTCAGATCTGATAGAAATAACACAAGGTTAGAAGAACCGATTAAAATAAAAAGAAATATTATCACAGCCAAAGATAAGTGTTGACCTAAACTCCTCTGAAAGCTAATGCACTAGAGCAATAATTCAACCCACTAATGTCCACTGGCTGAACATGCTATCATCAATCAGGAAACTCTCCCAGGACTTCAAGATAAAACCAAATGGAAGGAGGTTTTGTGCGGAGCTGTTGTGCTAAGTGAGGAACAATCCCAAATGCCTGTGAGGCAAGGAGTGATACATAACAAATAGAGGCAGATTTATAAGGGATTTAGGGCTACTCTCTGCTGTACTTGGGCCCCCTGAGACATTACATCTTGGGGAAATAATGGATGCCATTAAAAATGGCTATTTATTGCACTGTGCTATTTTTGACTTCCAGGACTCTCAGTATTCCCTTGCGAAATCTCTTAAATACCATGGAAAATACATCAGTAGTCAATGGGAATTATAATTCCTAATGTGGGAGGTATATTGTAAGGTTCAATTTAAAGCACAGATTAGAGAAATCAGACAAGGGAAAACCATAATTGCACATGATCAATGAATCTAAATTACTATCTAATTATGATGCAGATTGTTATGAATCCAAATTTTACTGCATGAAAGAGACGTATTACTCACAAAAAGCTTTTTAATCCCCTATGTCCCAAGGAAGGGACATAGTAATGCAAAAGGCTATTTTTCTAGTCTAAAGTGCTGTGAATCTGAGCCCTGTAGCTGGAAGCTGTGAAAAATTACAGTTATCAGAAAAAAACCCCACAACCTTCATTATAGCTAATATTTCATTTTAAGCCATGTGGGGCATAAAGTGGACTTTTTCTCTGGTGCGATTTTTGTCACAGGGACCTCTTTTGTTTTGTATGATTATTTTTATTGCTTAACCTTAAGGAATGTCTGTTTGTTATCAATATGGATGTGTGTATATTTACCCAGCTCTAACCAGTAAATTGGAAACTGGTTTTCCCAAACCAGCAAAATGAGGCCCGTAAGGAAAGCCCAAGAGAGTGAGCACTGAGCAGGTGGGGGGAGCAGGCTGCCTTGTCATAATCTGACCTCCAGAGTTTTCCAAAGGAAGACTTTGATTTTCTGTTATTGGAATAAGCAAGTACGTATATTTTAGCAAGTACATATGCTCACTAAATAGTACAAATACAAATAAGTACTTGAACGGAGGCATGCATGTAAATAAACAGCAGTCATATCTATTGCCCATAGGTGAGTCCTCATAAATCAAGCTCACTAGGAAAAAACAGTCAAAAGCTTCTCTAACTTTTCCACTGGCAAACAGACACACAGTCTCCTTATGAGGATTTTTTTCCCGAACTTGTAGAAAGGCAGCGAGTGAGGAGAAATGTTCTGCCTCAGAGCTAGTTTGTCAGTAAGCAGCAAATGTGTTGGAAAGCCATTCCAGTCCATTGGTAGGCAGCAGATATTTCTAAAAGCCACTGCTGCCCAAAATGATCTTTGAGCAAACAGAGCCATCAAGAACCACATTGTATGACAGAAAAACAGTGGAAAGGCCTTAGAGATGAGATTACATTTCTGCTGGAGCTGAGAAGTAGGTGAGTGAGCAAAGTGGTCCGGGTGACAGTTTGCCACCTTTTCATAATACCTAGGCTTGTCATACTTGAGACTGTCACAGCACAAGACTCAGGCACATCTCCCACAGGCCCGCCTCAGCATTTTCCACATTCATCTGTCTTACCCCTGGTCTTCATGGAGAAATACTGCAGATGTTCTGATCTGCGAATCCTCACCGGTGGATAAAACCCTTCTAGCTGCTAAGTGATCTCCTTGTAACATACAAACATTGACCCTAACTGGCTACTTTCTCCCGTGGTTTTGCCAACAGACGCAGAGTCTTGTGTACAGCCTTTGTATTAGGGAAAGCATTTGTGGGGTACATCCAGCTGGTCAGTTCTTGTACAAGAGCTGTTTTTGACACTGTGAAACTCATAAAACTGTATTCTCTCTTTTCAAATTTAACACTTTTTACATCAAACAGAATACATTTCCAAGGGAGAAGTATCTGCATCTTAGAATGTGAGTAGTATCTCCATTTAATTTACTGAAACAATAATTTTCAATAAAAAATATTACACTGAATAATACATTTCCTTTCTGAGCTCATAGAAAGGGTTTAGGAAGGACTTCTTATAACATGCTTAGTACATTTTCTGTAATCTGACAGTATGATCATTACAGTGATTCAGAGAAATGAAGCAAAGACTAATCTTTGCATAATTAAACTAATCAGGGCAAGTTTCACTGGGAAAGAAGATTGTTGATGAAGCAATTTACCTGGTTTGTGAGAAAAGGAAATTCTTAATATTCCCCTCATCCCCACTTCTTCAGTATTCTTTCCTCTAATTTGATTTCACAGTATTTACATAACAGATATAATGGGATTTTTTCCTAACTACCCTATAAAAGTGCTTTCCATCCCCCCCACCACAAAAAATACTTTTCAACCATTTAAAGAGATTTAAACAATTATCAAGTAACATAAAAATTTTTTTGTCTGATGAATATTTTTAAAGTTACTTGCAGAACTACATATACATATATACAACTATAGCTACTGTGCTCATAACTCCTCAATTTTCCCAGTGCCCCTTAAATAGATGTTCATTGCCTGCTTGCAAAAAAAAAAAATCTTACTGGTCACAAACCCCAACATATTACACATGTTCTGAGATGTATGTAAAATCTCATATCACCTTCTGTTTCCTGTGATGTAGAATGTCGAAGCTAAAGTCACCTGATTGTTCTCTCATTTCCTGTGATGAAGGGCAGCTACATTAAAGTCTCTCAAAGGAAATAACATGAGGGTAATGAACTCCAGCGCAAGTTAAACCGCGGCTTGTGCTGAGGATGACTGGCAGGTTCAGGGCTCTGCAGCCCTGGGCAGCACTGGTCTCCCACAGCAGGGCTTGGCATCGCTCTCCTCTGATCTGGGACACTGACTTACAGGCTGTGTGTGGTGTTTGAAGGGCAGGACATAGGAAAAAGCCACAAATCATCGGTTCTGTCAGCTGTTTAGGGTTTTTCACAATAAAATAAAGTAAGAAAGTATGTTTAATTCTCAGCTTCAGTGTGTCTGTGCCTTATCCCAGCCCTGGCTAGAAGTGGAGCACAGGCTCTCCGTGCACAAACACCTCTCTGATTGCCTTGCCTAGGATTACCATCCACCTGCAAGTTCTTCCTAAAGAGAAAAATACAAAGATATCAAATGGAGAGGAATACCTTTAGTGGCAAAAGGAAGAACAAAAGGAATGTTAATTCCTCATCAAAACTAGCAAGTCCGAACTGAGCAGACACAGAAAATCTACATCCACAGAAGCTCCCCACTCCGCTCATGACTGAATTCTAGCGGAGATCACCTCTCATAATAAAGTTACAAATAATGACAAAAGTTATCTCTAAAAGAGACAATGTCAACTCACAGGACATAACACGGGTTCATGTGTTATTGAATCAGGCAATTATTTCACCAGGAATCCAGAATACCCTGCTCTTCTTTTGTTATCTCATAGTAATTACTCCATCTGATAATTGTTCCTTACAGATTAATCCAAGTTAACTTATTATCACTGATGTCATCCTTTCCATTATTTTATAACTTCTGGAGATTTTTATCTAAGAATAAATCAATAAGAGTTGAAAAATATTTGTATAAATATATGTGATTGTAATGCAGCAAATCACTGGTTTTACCATGCTATCTGCTCATTATGAAAATTAAGTATATTATGCACTAATATATATATCCTTAGGTAACAGTATGGAGAGAAATTAAATAAATTAAAATTATTAACCCCTTTTATTGAAACTTATTCATATTGATGATACTTTAGATTTATACTGTTGTACACCTTCCAAAACTCAAAAGACTTGTTTAATATATGCTAACATTTAATATTAGTTATTATTGATTTAAATTATCTTTTATTTACTTCTTTTCTTGAGCTTCAGGATATCCTCACTCTAAAGATATGCTCTGAGTATATTAATATTCCTCTTTTAAAAGGGAAGATTCTTTTATAAAACTTGACCCATATGGTTTGAGATTTGAAGAAAACAGAACAGTATTGTGAGTTTTAAGGATGTATTCCTGGCAGACAGCTTAACACCAAAGATGGGAGAGCTGTCCACTTAATGATGCAAATACTATTAGAGAGAAGATCAATATCGAACTCAGGGTGCTACTGAAATTGCATTCTTATTTTCCTCTTACAGTTTTATGTTTTGCTCTATGATTTCAAGACAGGTCATTGCTCAGTATGTATGTATTGCTGAGCATTTACAGATAAAGAAAATTGTTGGGTGTTTCCAGCATTAAGGAAATTTCAATCCCACAGGTTTCATCCAGCTCTGTTTTCTCTTGGACTAGTCACGACAATAAAGAGCACAAGAAAAATTGAGCACCATTATTCATTGCATATACTGATTTTTTTTGAGAACTTGTAGTTTTTGATAGTAATCCGTAGCCATTATTATGTGTATTTTTCTGCAGCAATAGTGTCTGCAGCCATGATCTGAACAACACAACCAATTCCTGATTAACTTCAAATATGAAGATGGGTAGACAATTTCTTATGAAGATATTTCATGTGTTGAAATGTAAAATTGTTTCAGTAATAAAATAATCTTTTGCATATCTCACGCACAGAGAAGAACTAAAAGTATAGCGTGAGAGAAGATTTCAAGGTAACTGAACCCAAAGGTTTGACAGTGCTCTTTGTGTCTTTGACAAGGCTCAGAACAGCAGAACACACTGGTAGTGCTGGAAGCTCACATTTTTCCCCCCTTGCCCTTTCATCTTTTCAAAATTGTTCATGTCTATAATGCAGTAAAAGGAAAAGAAAAAAAAAGGCAACCTTTTTCTTCTTGTAAGACACAGGTTGATTGCTGTCTCTTTTTGAGAAGTAGTATTTGCAGAAATGAGGTCACTGTCTGAAATCACTCCCCCATCTGCTCTGTTTAGCCTGTGAGTCATATGGAGTAAGAAAAAAGATTATCTGAGCCAGAGTTAACATGGAACTGAAAACAATAGAATAGCACAGCAACAAAAGAAATTACTACCCCACAGTTTGCTCTGTTCCTCTCTATTTGCTTACTAGCTTGGATCCATTAATTAAGAAAATCGATTCAAAGCAAGGCAGTGAGAAAAAATAAAGTGCATAATTGTGATTAAAGCAAGCAAAGAGGTGATCACAGGAGAACCATGGCAGTCAGGATGTAAAGTGAGTATTTTCAACAAGAAATGCTACGAATTTTATCGAGGATGAGATAATACCATTATGTCTTGTAAGTGCAACAGACTGGTGTGCCTTCTGGTCCCTAGAAGTAAATCCCAAGGAAGTCACAGGCTCTATGTACATGGTGAGTGGGGGTACAGACACAAAAGCAAAACAGTAACATAACAGGTTAGAGGGGTTATCAGCATACTAGTGACACCTTGCACTCAAATCTTTTTCTGCTGCAAAGTTTGAGAAAAAGGAAGTTTATTTCTGCACTTTTCTTCCCTGTCAACATTCTATACAGATTTGACAAAGTTATCAGAGAAAGGATGTTTTCCAAAATAGATAGCCATAAGATTCATTAAAGTCAACATTTATTTTCCTTTCAAATTTCTGGGTTCATCTACAGAAGTAGGTCAAAATATTCCACAACTAGTTCATGACCTAAAAATGCCACTTCAGATGTTTTGAATCTATCTGTGAAGTTGTGTTTTAAAAATACATAATAATGTATGAATGAAATGAAAACTGAATAATAAAGGTGAAGTAGATCAAGGCTTAGATGCATCTTTTGACCAAAGAGCTATAGATTTTTTTTCTTTTCTTGAAAAATAAAGTATTTAATGTTGTACATTTGTTGTCTGACATAGGCAGAGTTAACACGAAAAATGCCCAACCTGAGATGTGCTTTTCTGCGTGATTCTGTGGGTGGGTTGCAGAGTGTTTATGTCTGTCTTAGGGAAGAGAGGAGAAACAGCTGCTCACATGGTTTCTGCAGCAAAGAACTGGGAGCTGGCATCACCTTCACATCTACCCGAGCAGGTCCACCTGCACCCCTGGGGCTGAAATCAGGCCAAGCTCAGCACAAGAGCTCTTCCACAAGAGGAAGTTGCTGCCCTGCTGCTGCTACTACCTGTGCTCAGAGCCCCAGCCCAAACCCCAGCCCACAGCTCTGACAATCAAATCTCGCTTGAGAAGGAATGGGTCAAAAACTGTCACTTCCCCATTTGCAGGAGTGCCTGAACCCCCTGCCTCCATAAAACTGAAGTTTCAATGTGTGTTTTTCTGCCCGTGCATACAATATCTTCATCTTGGCAGCTGAACCCGAAGGCAAGTGTTTGCATAGGCTAAATCAACTGCCTTTTGCTTTCAGTCTCAAATTTATTGAAATATTTCTTTGGTGCACTTTTTCAGGGATGCTACTGAAAATGGGGAAGCCACTAATGGCACAGGAGAAGATATTACCATAAACCCCACAACATTTCAGACTTCATCAAGGAGCAGCTTAAGCAGGAGATTGTTTATTCAGTTCTTTGAAAGGGAAAGAGAGGGACAAACTAATGCAATGATTGAACAAGATGAAATACGCAACATTCTTCAAAAAATAAAACTTTTGATGAAAAATAGAATTAATTTTAATTGTCAACGATTCAATATACTGAATATAAAAAAGGTTGGGTTTTGTAGCTTGATTAATGTCTTGTAGGAAGGACAGGGAATGAATAATTTTGTACATTTACCAAATTATTATTTATTGAAGCATTTACTAAATGTTAAAAAAACAGTTGGCAAAGCCCATTATTAGCAAACAAATCTATAAGCTCACTACAAGGACAATAAGAGTCAAAATCAAGCCCTTGTTGATGCTCAAAAACATAAAAATAGAAATGCCGATTTAGATAAATTTTTGATATTTGTTGTTTGATGTTTTTTTAATTCAAATGAGTGTTTCAAAACCAGCTCTCACCTAGGGCTGCATACTCCAATCCCTTGCTCTTCGGATAAAAAATTAGGCATGCAACAACCAATATGCAAACTAATAGCTGAACTCATGGATTTTAAGTCCTAACGATGCAAATTCAGCTTATATTTCTAGGATGTGAATTTGCATTTTGAGCTGGTGTGAATCTTGTTCTTATCTAAATAAAAATTTCTCCCAAGTACTAAAAAGAAGTTAAAAGGATTTTTATTACTCCCTTAAACCCTAAACCAGCAAATTCTTCTCTTTTTGCTCAACTTTGCTAGCTGGCAATATTTCATTATTACCAGCTGAATAGCTAAAATATAGACAATTTTTAAGCAGAATGAGCCAATGCATTCACATTAAAATGCATTTGGTGACTACACTGATCTGCTGAATATTAAAATCTGTAAAATCTTTCACTTTGCCTTAACTGCAATGATGATCTCCCTGCAGGTAAAACGAGGTCAGTTCACTTCGTTCTTTCACACTTCACCCCAGGCCTGTTCTCATAATGCATATCAAAACATCCTAAACTAATAAGGCTGATTTAACAACCACATTCTCCTAACACTTCAAAAGCAGAACCATAACCGCTGACGCAGCCAGCTGGAGCGTCAGCCCCGAAGGATTTACACCTATGGTTACAAAATGCTGGAGAAAACACGGAACTAGAAACTTCTCCCAGCCAAGACAGTCTTTGTATGTTTCTGATTAAGATCCTACAGCTCTGGTTGCAATATCAAATGCTAGTAACACTCACCCCTCTGCAAAATTCTGCTGGCTCATCCCCACCCCCGTAAATGCTCCAACCCTTACTGCATTAGTGACCCCGAGTTAGAGAACTGCTGCCTAGGTATTTCCCTCCCCTATGCTATATTTGTATCCAGTCAATGAATCCAAAATCCCATGCTAATTACCATCTAAGCTGTTATAAAGAAACTACACGTGTTACTGCATGAAAGAGGATTACTGTACTTTAAACTTAGCAAGGCTTGGTAATCCCGTGTACCGCAGGACTGGACACCACAAGCAAGGAGGGTTTAGGGGCAGCACTTTGGGCAGTGTTCCCTTAGCCGAGTGCTTCAGCTGTCACCACTGCTCTGCTTCTCCTGCAATGCCCAAGACGTCTACTCATGATTCCTGTGCCACTTGGTGAGGAGCACATGAACAAAACCATACAAATATATGCTGAGTACATCATTATTCTTTTATATGTTTTAGCAATTCTTTTAAAAAATCTGTAGTGTCCTTTCAAGATCATGATGGCAGACTTCCTTGATGGTATTTATGGCCCTTCAAAATTTCTCTGAAATACATTTTAGAGTTAATGGTTTCTGTTTACAGCAACCGTGGGGGAAAAAAAGTAAGCAGAGCTCCTACCCTAAGAAGTCGGATAGTCATCTTAAGCCTATGCTTATCTCCCAATCTGAGTATTTTAGACATCTGAAATTCCTGTTGATGACCAAGTTAGTAGTTGAGGACAGCATGAGAAATACAGCAAGTGCTCCATTGCATTAAAATGTGTTTTCAAATTTGATCAAATAATTTTACAACAGGCAAATAAGAATGCTCTAATTTTATTTACAGATGTGAAGGGAAAAAAAGATCACTTTTATTAATACCTTGCACACTATCAAAATTTTACACAGCTCCATCAAGCAGCACTGAAAATCATTTACTCTTAAAGACTTACATAATATCCTCCAAAGCTCATGCCTTCTCCAGAGAAGAGAGGAGACTATCCAGTAGAGAAAACATTATCTCAAGACACTCCAGGAAGCTGACTTTTGAGAAAGGCAGTGCTTACAAATCAAGGAAATATCCATTACACAGCTAAGAAGCTTTGGAAGACAGGTTGGGAGACTAAAAAATCTATTTTAAAAGGTTTATTTTTAAGGATTTTTCCAGGGGCTCAGTTTAAAAAGACACAAACTGGAAGGCTTTAAAAAAAAAAATCAGTGAAGAAAAATTGCTGAGTTACAAATTTTAGAAGACTGACTCCCCAGAATTCCTAGATTTTTCAAGCTTTCAATGACAAAGGTTGAAAAATGGCTGATTTAGACACCACCACGAAATTACATTGTCAAGAAAGTATTTTCATTATCAACAGCACAAATAATCATGTCCACCACAGGGCATGGTCCATTACTCATAAGTTGGTTTAATCAGCTACAGCAGATTTGTGAATATTTTACTGAAAATAGACCCTTTCCAGATTAAGAGTTTCTTGTCAATTTAGAAAAAAATAAATCTCCTAAAAAAATAATTTGCTATATCCATTTTCATCCATGACACGATTATCCCAAGATGTGGAAACATACCATGTCACCAAGGAAGGATTTGCTTATGCAGTTAAAAAATCAATATAAAGTACAAATATAAAAAAGCCCCAAAATCCCAAACAACATTTTTACAATGCATCTTAATTTTAAAAAAAAGTAGAAACCCCAAGCTAAGCATTTTACATGTGTCTGCCCCTAGATTGAGAACTCTTCTGCAGATGTCACTTGTCTACAAAGGTCCAAATTGTGCACAGTATTTCTTCACTGAACCCAACTAAACTCTTTGTCCTGGTACCTTCTGGCCTTGAAATCCATGGTAACACACCTCCCCTGTAATTTTTTAACCCAAAGTTAAGATTATTTCCCTTATGTCCTCATTCAGCTATTCTCAAGCCACTGAAAGCTAGGAAATAGTGTCACAAAAACATGTCCTCTATAAAATTTTCAATTCTCATGTCTCAATCCATGAAGTCAGTAGAGCAGTAAACTTCACAAACGTGAAACTGCAATAAACTGCAGAAATGTGTAGGCATCACTGAAGTGAAACACCATTGACCTCCCCAAAATTACCTCATTGTGTCCCAGAAGAGCAGTAACAGAGGACCAGAGGGGTTTGTTTTGGTTTTTTTCCCCCCAGAGGTCACTTAATCTAAAATTTTTTTGGTGCATGCTTCAAAGTTTTTTCTATTAGGAGAGTGGGTATCAACTTTCCACAGCTTCTATTATTTCCCTGCCCTTTTGTGTAACTTCAAAATTCTTTATAATGAGTTAACTGAGTTATATAAGGTGTGATGATACCAGTCTATAAAGGGCCAAATCGTATGCTTTTGCTTCTTGATTGCATCGAGCTAAACTCTTTGTCCCAGCAACTCAAGGCTCTCAGTTTCACAGATAAGCTCCTCATTTCCCCAGGAAGTGAGTAACTCAAAATAAATATTGCCCACTGGCACTTTCCTTTATAGTAGCTATAGAAATCCAGTTAGAGAAATCCGCTTCAAATAAGAAAAGGTTATAAATTTTTATATAATACTTTCAGCACTCCTATTGACAGGTTTTGTGCATGGCAGTATCTTCAATTTTCTTCTGATGGTGTCTTGTTATTTTTTTCTGACTGGTTAGAATCAAACTTCTCAGGAAGTGCCTGAGTGTTCCCAAATACACTTCCCCTACATCAATATACTTAGTTTTCTCAGCCTCTCACTTTGGCAGTGCTCTTCTGAAATTTCTGTGATCTCATATCAGCTAACATCAATAATTTCATCATGAAAACAAGCTTTGCTCTCCTTGTATATAAATCAAGTCACGCTAGTGTTTCCAGCCTTTAGCCTAATGTAAATGCTACTTTATAAGACTGAGGACTCCATGTCTGAAAGAGGTCATAATTTGCCTCCTCTGAGAGTATTTACAAAATAAAAGGAAATCCCATGGATTTCTCTTGCTTCATGCTCCTGCAGGGCAAATGCATTATCGTCTTTTTCTTCAAAGACAAAATCTGTATTGTAAAGATCAAGGTTTATGAAACCTTATTCTACCTGAAATCTCTCTCACTATTCCTGACAGAGAACCCATGGGGAAAAATTTACTTTGAGTTGACCTTTTAAAAACTATTTAACAGTGTATTTTTGCGATTAACATTATTAATTACCTGTGTGCAATAAGTTATCTCTTCACACATGTGATTAAAAGACATCTCAGAAAAAATGTGTGGTTAAAAACATCAGGTAAGATGACAAGAGAACCAGCCCAGAGACATGGGCAGGACCTGATGCACTGCTGACTTTCTGCATAGCTGGGTTTAACCTCTGCAGCATCCGTGGTCCTTTTCAAGCTGGCTCCACAAGAGGCAAGAGACATGAAAAAGGAACAGATGATGATCGAGCATTAATTGGAATTCCAAAGTAAATATGGCTTTAAAATATTTTTTTTCTCTATATTATGTAATCCTTTAAATATGCAGAAGTAGATTTGAAGCATTATAGTCTGAGGTTAGCAGGGAAAAGAAAGTAAAGGTAGCTGTAAAAAACAACGCAAGCTTGCAGCCACTGTTCCTTAAGAAACTGATAAAGTTACTCTGAGACAAAAGCTCTCATATTTCCTCTGCTCCATCTCGATCAGTAAGTCAAAGGAAAAGGTATTGCCTCTCCCTACAAATCCTTCTTCCTTTTTCAACATTCTGCTTGATCAAAAACTTTGGGGTCAGTCTTTACCCAAGTGGCAGAAAGACCTGGCAATTATATTCCTGCATCATAGAAGTGGAGTTGGCAGGAGTCAACATATACTAAAGATATGCAAGGCTGGAGGAAAAAGAGGTGCATGCTACTGAGAGGCTCCAGTCTTTCTGAATATACGTTTTCAGCTGCAGTAGTGCCTTCCCAGAACATTTTTCCTTTTCCTCATGCTGGAAACTGCTTTGCAGAGATCTTTCCTCCTTTCCCCCACAGAACATTATTCTTTACATCTTCTCTCTTACACTGAGCAAATGATGCAGAAAGAGTAGCCAGTGTTTTCACACAAAACAATTTGTTGACTGTTAGAGGGCATATGGGCAGGACAAGTGCTGCCTTCAGCAGGGTATCTGTGCCCTCTGTCATTATTTTCTGCTCTCGCTGCCCGTTCCTAGCTCAAAGCAAGCCCTACTTCCGTCCACTACCCAGAGCAGTCGTTTAAAGGACAAAAGTTACTTTGTAGCTGTGCTGCAATTCACAATGCCAGCATAGAGAGCCTCGTTCCTTCTCTAGTTTTTCTCTAGGAACGAACAAAAAAGGCGGGGTGGGGAAAGGGAAGGACAGATGGAAGAGTGCTCCAGTGTTTCTTCCTGTGTATATTATATTGCTTGTAATATTCACAGACTAAAAATATATTAACTGGGTTGCCTATAGGATATTAAATAGTTAGAAAAGCATTAAAATACCTGAGGATAAGTTATTTTCATTCCTATAACTACAGAAGAAGAAACACAATTGTTTATATTTAAAGTAATTATCCATGCCTGACAATTACTTTTTAACTGGTATTCAAATCCAGTTGCTATTTTGGGAAGGTACTTACTTTTAAGCACGTGATAGGCAGCAAACACAAATATTGCTGAGATTTATCTACCATAATACAGTGCTACCATTTTATATTAAAAAAATTAAATATGATTTTCCAAGATGCATTCTTTTTCATATGAGTTAAGTTTCACGAGTCCTTTTGTAAGCCTCTTTATTCATAGCCAGAGTTTTATAACACAGCAAAATCATGTGCACTAGTAGATGAAAGCAAAGAAGAAGCGTTTAAATTTCTGGAGATTCAAAAAATTATGTTTCCATGCCAAACACAAACTAAAGTCCTCCTACCATCAGTCATCTCATCAGTGAACTTACTGTGAATATCCAATTTAATTTACTATTGTAAATTAAAGAGTAGATAAAGTTTTAGTGTACTTAAAACTGAGGAAAGCTATGTTAGCTTTGGAATAGCTCAGTGAAGGACCTACAAACACAATTGCATGGGGCTCTGACCCCCAGGGAAAGTTATAAAAATGAAGTTCCAGCTAAGTTATCCTTTTACCGCTATTACTATTTCTTATCATTTTACAGTTACTATCTCTGCTAGCTTGAACACGTAACCGAGTATAACAGTGTAAAAAAGAAATCACCTGTGCTATGGTCTTTAGTTTCTCTCTAAGAAGAAAACATGCCTAGCCTGCCCTGTTAAAATTTTCTCATTTAGCTGATTGTCCTTTCTTTCATCCTCAGCTAAGCATTGGACTACAGATAAGGTAGTCTCAAAGTATCTCCAGGAAAGAACTCAGTTTTTTCCTTCTGTTATGAATGTTTAGGTAGGTAAGTTGCATTCAGCCAAAGTTTTGATTTGAGGGTAACTGTTTGACCCAGTTGATACAGAGAGATGATCAACACTCATAATTCAGTCACTGAAATGAAAATATTTCTTTCCATAAATGACGTGCGTGCAATAGGCAACAGAGTTAAAACATCAAACCTCCACTGAGAAAAGGAGCACAAACACAGTGGGATAAAACACTCCTTGCTCCACATAACTTTTATCTCCTAAAATCAATTGTAACTTCTTCATGTAAAATGTTACAAATTTTGCAATACTTCATTTGTTAAAGTACAGAAACAATCATCGTGGGTCTAGGGAAAAGAAGAGTTATGGCACACTTCAGGTCCACTTCCCTGTCCAAGAGGCCGAACGAGTTTGCTGCAGAGGTAAATAATGAGATGACAATAGAGCTGCTGCCTTCCAGGGAGGCTTCCCATGGCTGTTCAGGCAGCAGCAGTGAGGGGGGAAGGGAGGGCCTTGCCCTGACTGCTCCTGATGGCAACATCCGGCTGGTAAATGTAGAGATTTTGAAATAGAATTCTGCTCCCTGTTCAAGGAAAAAAACAATTATCCTTTGTGAATTTAAATACTTTGAAACCCAATGAATGGTTCAAACAAAGTATTTTTCCATTTTGCATGTTTTCATTTAAAGTTGAAATAAAATTTACCGTGTTATTGAAATTAAATCCTGAAATTGGGCTGGAAAAGCTCTGCAATGAAAGAATGATGCTCTCACATTGTGCTTGCTTCAAAACGGAAATTTTCAGTGCAAGTCTGTGTTATTGGAAAATGTCATTGGAAAATGTCCAGCTGACTTCAGGTAAGTGTCTGATTTACGAGAGGTCTATCTGCATCTCTGGGAAGGAGGAAAATGGAAGTTATGTATTGGCCCTCCGTCTTGTCCTAAAAGAGAGCAACGGTGTGCTCTCTGATACTCGAAACTGATGGCAAATCTGGCTTACCTCCCTGCTGCACAAGCACCTCAGGTATTTTTAGGTATGAAAATATCAGAACTATTTGTGTTCTGAAGGGTGCAGAATAGCTTGAGAGCCACACTAAGCTTTGTAAGAACCAACATGACGCATTCGCAGCCTTATTTGCGAAATGCCAAATGATATTCCATTTCTCAGTGCTTAAGCCCACCATCTCTGCTGCAGAATTCACTGGCTGCTCCAGCCCACCTCAACATTGAGATTTTTTTGTTCTTGCACACAGCCGGCAGTCTGGCAAGCTAATCGTCCTCTGCTGATTCTACCAGATGCCTGTGAAATAGAAAGCTGCCCACCACCAAACAGACTGGCAGTTTTATGACTGTGACAATTGCTTGTGGCAAAATTATAATTAGTACACCAATGTTGCTATGCATTCTAAATTGGATCACACTGATTCCTGCTCTAGTTTTTTCAGACACTCTGAATATGATTTTTAAACAATTGAGAAAACAGCTGCATGCTGATTGCCATTAAAACCGACATCCACCAGATCTTAGCATCAAGCACAGCGACGTTTCTCTTGCTACTCCCAGAGATGGTGTCAGTGGGAAGAACTATATTGTGGTGGTCCAGAGAAGGCTGTCATTGTTGTTCCCAGAGCATAAAACATCCTTGAATGATTAGAGATAACAGCTCATGTAATATCTCCAAGTGGTTGCTGACATGCAGATTACACAGACTTTTTGCTAAACAGAACACTCTATAAAAGGCTGTTGCTGTGATTAAATATTTTTCATGTGTTTCCATTCCAAACATTTTTAAACACCTCTAAGCAAGGGAGAGTGGGTGGAAAAATATGACATGCAGAGAAAAATACTTGGAAATTTAACATTTTACAAAAAATATTCTTGAACAGGTCAGAAATGCTGTGCTTCTCTGATTGCCGCCCAAAAATGGCTCTCATGTCACTGCCTGATCTCTGTGAGCATGGAAGATGTAATTCCACCAAACTATTTTTTTTTTTAATACAGGTTGGTGTTGCTTAGGGAGGGGACAGGCAAGGTTCACACCTCTCTTTAACCAGTGCAGCAGGTTATTTGCAACCTGGTGCAGCTGGTGTGAGGTCTCATGGAGGTGTTTGGTGGTGGGGGAGGATACATCTTTCCAGGGAAGATAGGGTCTCCTGAAACAAACAGAAACCATCACAGGTGGTGGTTTCTCACCACCCACAGTAAAGCCTGGCTGAGATCAGCTGCAGCGCCTTGCAGACTAGTGAATCCAGCCTATTGTGAAATAGAGAGCACAGCAGGCATGCTAAATACCATTTTAAGGCACTTGAGATAAGAGTTAGGATAAGATGCTCTATTTGTGCCAGACAGCTGTGTTGCAGGCTAGTGGAACCTTCCCCAGGAATGCTTCCCACTGCAGCGGTGATGGCAGATGCCAGCACTCTGGGACATCCTTGGCCCCCCAAATCCAACACTTCTTTGGACAGACCCACAGGGAAGCCCCAGGGGGCTGCCCAGTAAAGCTTCACAGCCCACTGCACACACAGAGCAGGTGGAGGGTGGGCAGCCCTTGCAACAAGCAGGAAATGCATTTGCCATGCGTTTGTTAACTGGCTGGTTGTTAAGTTTTATAAATTGTACAATGGTTTGGGCTGGAAGGGACCTTAAAAATCATCCAGTTCCAACTCCTCTGCCACAGGCAAGGACAGCTTTCACTAGACCAGATTGCTCAGACCTCCATCCAACCTGGCCTTGAACGTTTCCAGGGATGGGGTATCCACGGCTTCTCTGGGCAACCTGTGCCTCTAACCAAAACCTACTCTTAGTTTGAAGTCATTCCCTCTTGTCCTATTACCACCCGCCCTTGTAAAAAGTCCCTTTCCAGCTCTCTTGTAGGCCCCCTCAGGTACTGGAAGGCTGCAATTAGGTAACTCAGAAGCCTTCCCTTTTCCAGGCTGAGCAATCTCAATTCCCTTAGCCTTTATATGCAAGGTTTTTAGAACCACAAGAAGCATCACAATATGAGATATCTTTGCACTGGTTATAGCAGAGCAGCACTTGGAAAAAACCCTTGCTAGTGAGAGCTCCCAAAGGGGAATGTTCAAAAGAACATACCAGGAGCGTGGCTCTTGCTTCCTTAAGGATAATGTGCCTTGTAGTGTAGCCATTTAGTGATGGCTGCAACAGATATGAATAAAACAACATTCACACACTGCCACTACATGATCTGTCCTCTCATTTTGATCTTCTGCAAGGTAGGTGCCAGGTCGTGAAGCCGAAAGGTTTGGGGAAAAAAATGAAAAAACTCAAATAGCAGTCAAAGCCATTTACAAACTTTTGCTGTAAGGCAAACAAATGGAGAACAGGAACCCTGGGCCTGAGAGTCTCCTGCACACAGCTCACACAGCCAGTGCCACCCAGCAAGGACATGTGGGTGTCTCAAAAGGACATCACAAAGGGATTGATCAGCAGCCAGCTTTGAAAAATCCAACTTTGGAGCGGAGATGAGTTGAGTATAGATTGCTGTGGTCACTGTCATAGTGCTGAAGACCTAAACACTCTTTACTGTTAAGGATAGGCCTTTCTGTTGCTATTGCAAAAGCCATAATCTTTTAAAAGAAAATACTCTTTCAAGACAATTTCATTATTCAAGGCCTGACAGTGAGGAAGCAAATTACCCTTATTCATGCAGTGATTAGTCCAGACAAAAAGAAAAGAGGAAAAAACAGAAACAAAAGCTGTCCTTCTGGGCATCTTCTTTATCATTCTCCCTAATGGATCTTAAAAAGGAGCAAAAGGAAAAAAAAAAAACATAACCCAAACATCAAACAAGTGAATATCAGCTTAAAATATCTCCCTTGAATAAGGAAAGGTATCCAATCAGTTGTGTGGCAATACAAAAATTCTAGAAAATTCAGTGTCCATATGTTAGCACGATTTAATGTATTAATATTGACCTAGGATAGTGTTGAAACTACTTGTAATTAAAAGCAACTCTTCCATTCCTGTACTTATGTGTGTTACCAGAAGTAAGGAAGGAAGCAAAACAAAGGGGGAAAAAACCAGTTTTGGGGGTTTTATGGACACATAGAAAAAGAGTCAGTGGGGAAAATCCCTACTACTGTAGGATAGCAATGAATAAGGTATGGCTGAGTGACAGCTGGAAAACCCAGTAAGACCAACAGCTTATGTTTTTTTTCCAGGAATGACATAAAACAAGAAGCAAGCACTGTCTCATGCAGCAATTGTTTGTGTATTACATGGTTTTCTCTCACTGGCACTTGCTCTTTTTAGACTGTCTCTACAGTTTGGTATCACATAGTGTTTGGCACGCTGTGGAAGCAGACAGCAAATGGGAAACTGTGGATCCAGTTAAAACATTAGCAATTTATAGGCAGTTAGCAATTCAGTGGATTGATCATTTTGGTGCTATTTGGAAAGCAGCTGGAAGACTTTCGGGATGTAATGGAAAAACTACAACCAAAAGCAATCCAGCTCCTCATCTTCTTCAAAACAGCTGCTTCTTTTCATTCAGGAACTTTGCATGTCTTGCTAAAATTTCCTATTGACTATTTTGTGAAAAGCATTTATTAAATTATAGTATCTTCTTTGGTTTGCACTTTTTTTGTTTTGAAAATACAAATTGCCAGAAATTCACAGCAAAATTCCACACAAAGGGATGAGAGCAAGAAATCACACATGGGAATTTTTTTCCAGGTTGCCTCTCACCTTGTTTCATGGTGTGCTACCTTCAATGAGTAACATTTAAACAATTAGCACAAAGTCATCTTCTGAATACCATGGTTTTGCACAGGAGAAACTTTATGGTGATTAGCTCTATGCAGTTAAGGGTGCATGTGTCTGGCTAATGGAGGAGGGGAAGCAGGGTTCCTGCCTGTGCATATCTCCAGATGTTCCAAACAACAGGAGCTATCATCTCTAGCATCAGCACAGATACTACAGTACTCAAAGCTCAAGTAAAAAAAAAAAGAAGTTACCAATTTCCAGAAACAGTGAAAAGTCACAAACGTTATGAATGTAGGGGCTGTACTGCTCCAGCATGTTCCCCTGCTCCTTCATCCACTATTTTCTCCACAGCCATATCCCCAGGCCCTACCCTATAGCCTCCTCTGTGGAAAACCAGTACGAAGAAAATGAAATGGAAATATACGGCTTTTATAAGATGTTAGGCAATTTAGCTATTAATAACACTTGACGTCACACCTTCAGGAGAGCAAAAATGCAACTGAAGGGGAGCTAAAATAGGCCAGCTTTGACTCAGTATGGCTACAACAGCTGCAGCCGGCCAAAGCCCTACTGCAAGTCACTTCTCCAGATTAATAGTGCTCTTTAAACTATCTCTCCAAGATCTCTGTTTTCAGTGATTTTGCTGTCAGCAAATTAAAAACAATAAAGAGACAAATAATATGCTGGTGATAATTTGAATGCTATTTCACATTAATTAGCCAGGTCAGCCTAGCTGCAACACTTGAATTAATTGTGGGAAAGTGGTATCATCAGTTCACTGCTAGGTAGCAGTGACAGAGCTCTTCAGCAGCTAATCCATCATTCAGAGACAGAGGCAGCATTTTGAAAGAAGATATAAAGCATCAGGCATTGCTTTTTCTCTGTGACCCACTGATGGAGCCTGCTATTAGTATTAATGTTTTACTAATGATGATGATAAAGGAAAGAGACATTTACAGGCATGCCTGGACTTGGGACTCCTAGCTCTCTCTATCATGGTCCATTTCCCAAAAGGACAGAGCACTTGTAATTCCAAAGCTGTCTTTGCTTATCTGGCTAACACTGTGCCCATGGTCACACAGGCATTAGGAACGCTGTGTGCCATACAGCAGCGCTCTCCTCCGTACCTCCACTCCCACCAAACTTGGTGCAGAAGGAGAGCATCACTTGTGATGTTGTTGTGAGGGAAAACTTGTTAGCAAGAGGTTCAGCACTGGAGCAGCAGAGCCACATTTTCCCCCTGACCCCAGCACTGCTCTGTCTTACTCCGTGCTAGCAGAACATTTGCACATCCCCAGGGGAGCCTGCAGGACCCCTGCAAGCTCACTCTGCTTTTCTGAACAGCCTTTTCCCTGTCTTCGTTATAAAGTTGGTCTCACTTTGTTCTTCATAAATGCTGCTCAGAAAGCCCAGTGACAACCTGCCTAGAGGAGGAAAAAAGGAGCATTTGTCCTCTCTGAATACGGTACAGCATACATACAAATATACCTCTTACTATAAAGGATTCCTTCTTCTTTCCAAAAGTAATTTATGAGAGTTTGCTCACTATAAGTCAAATACAGCTGATTAAGAGGGGTTGTTGTTAGTATAAACAACTTTCCTTGTCATGATGAAATGTATTAAAATACTGTAAGAAACCACAGTTTGCTGACATCGGTTAGAAATATTTGTCATACAAAAATAGACATGGGCATGTGAAATTGCCTCATACTGATCCCAGGCCAACAGTTTATTATTACCCAGTTTTCGGGGCGGTTTCCTCAGCAGAAAGCATCAAATTGGGTAAGACACTTCCATTGGATTAGCCTACTGGGTCATTTTCTGACTGTTGATACAGCTCACTGTAGAAGTAGACAGGTTTTAAATATCAACAAAATTTTAATTTTATTGATATACCACATCATAAAAAGAATACTCTAGCTGTAGCTTTTTGACCTAATGAAAGAAAAGACAGTAAGCCATTAGAAAGAGCCCAGCCTAGCTGATCACTCTTTTAGGTCCACGACCTCTAAGTGCAAAAGGTTAAAAATAAATAAATGCACAGTAATAACTGTCAAGGCTTTTTTTTCTGGTTAGGCAGAGTGCAATTGTTTTGCGTTTTCAATGCTCTCACTGAAGGTAACATATGGCCAAATACAAAAATCTGCCAATGCAGTGCACAAAGCATCCACATCTTTTATCCCTATGACAATATTTAAAACAAAACAAAAGAAAAGAAAACTAGCTCTTCCCTCAAATACAAGACCCTAGTGTATCTGCCACATCTTCCCCCCCACCCCAAGAAGGAGAAACAGCATTTTAATCCCTGAGAAAAAAAGATTATTTTCAGTGTGGAGCCAACATGTATGGTTGCTATGGTGACATAACAGTTGGCTAAATTCAATCAGTTCTCCCTATTATATGGTATTTTGTTTAAGAAATCACTACTTAAAGAAGCCTCCCTTCCTCTCTTTCCCTTCTCCCCAATCATTTAAAGGTACTCGACAGGCTTATTACTGTACTGATCACTGTGACACAATCTCACCTTGATGTGAAGCCTCTTCCTGAGGAAACCTTCAATAAACACCAAGGATAATCAGCTAATAAACTGTGAAGACATATGACACATTGCATTCTCCCTTTATCCATTCCTGAATCCTTATACACTAATGTGTCTTTGCAGAGGTTATTTTTAACACATCAACTACCTAAGCAGCTGGCTTTTTTTTTCCCCACTACATTTTCCTTTTCTGACACTTTTTAAATCAGTAGAATTCAATTTTCAGCTATGCAGAAGTTTAGCCACAGTGGAATCATTTTGAAACCCCACAGTAACATATGTAATGTTCAACATTACTAGGACTGGGAGCTTTTTAGAGTCACTAAAGGCAATTTCCACTTCCCAAATAAGAAAAGTATTAAGGCTTACTAAGGGAGTTTGAAAAAAAAATCTGATTGAAGTAGAGGGGAGGTCACTTTAGTCCCATAAATATGTCTAAAATGGCCATAAAAACAGTGAAAAATGAGTATAGTTGACACGGGATCAGAGAAATCTCAGCACAGGAAAGACATGGACCTGCTGGAGCTGAAACATCTCTCTTGTGAAGACAGGCTGACAAAATTGAGGTTGTTCAGCCTGGTAAAGAAAATGCTCCAGAGAGACCTCATTGCAACCTTCCAGTATTTTAAGGGGGGACTTTAAGAAAGATGGGGACGGATGTTCTAGAAGGGCCTGTAGCAGTAGGACAAGGGGTAATGGTTTTAAATTTAAGAGGGTAGATTTAGACTACAAGGAAGAAATGTTTTACAGTGAGGGTGGTGAAACACTGGAATGGTTTGCCGAGACCGGTGCCATGTCTGGAAACATTCAAGGTCAGGTTGGATGGGACTGAGCAACCTGCTTCACTTGAATACACCTCTCCCCATGGCAAGGAGGTTGGACTAGGCGACTTAAAAGTCCTTTCCAACCCAAACCACTCTATGATTCTATAATTCTAAATGGCACCCAATGTGTTTGTTAAGACTTTAAGAAACTGGTTGTTAGATTGTCCATCTTGAAACAGAGCCTTTTGTGCCTTGTTTCATCATGCAACCGATCTCTAGAAACTCCATAGCAAAAGTACAGAGAGCAATGGCACAGAGCGTCTCTGCCCTGCAAGTGGAGTCAAATGGTGCTCTCTGTGCAACACCCTGAGATAAGTGTGGCAAACCTGGATTTGAGCAACCCTTTTACATAGGCATATAGTGATAGAAAAGGGATAATGGCTTTAAACTGAACAAGCGTGTCGTTAGATTGCATATTAGGAAGAAATTATTCACAATGAAGACAGTCAGACATTGGAACAGGTTGCCCAGAGAACAGATGCCCCATCCCCAAAAGTTTTCAAGATTGGATGGGGCTTTGACGAGCTGGTCTACTGGTCTCTACCCATGGCAGGAGGGGTAGAATTAGAGGACCTTTCAGGTTCCTTGCAACCCAAACCATTGTATGAAAACTGCAGATGTTAGCAAGATGTAGGTTATTTTACACATGCAGAGATCAACACTGAAATCCAGGAGTCTCAGACATGCACTTTACTTCCTTTTTAGCCCTGTCCACCCCTTGTTGCCACTCCTGGAAGTGGGTTCCATGTTTACTGATGGCCTTGAGCCAGTGCTGGGAGAAAGAAATTGTGCCACTTCCTCATCCTGCTATTCAAAAAGAAATACTCCCAGAACTGATGATCTCTTTGGACAGGGAATAAAGCCTGAGCTGAGGCAAGCCTCGCACTGTCTCTGCAGCATCTCAGTAACCTTAGAGATTCCTTTCAGCTTTTGTCTTTTCCTTCTCATCCTTGCTGTTCATTCATCACAAAAATAGACAAGCTCATATTTTAATGACAACTTGAAAGATCTCTTTTCCTCTCTTTCTAGCCAAGGACATTAGATTCAACTCAAAACACTGTTCCCACTTAAAAATCTCACTGATCTTTCAATGTATACTTAAGAAATTCTAAAAAATGTATTTTATGCAGCAGTTGAAAATTATGCTAATCCTGACAACCGGCTCCCAAATTCAAATTGTTGCAATAATAGAATTGCGTAAATTTATATTGTAAGAATGCTTCTCCCACTGATGTGGCAGCACAAAACCCCCACAAATCTAACGAAGGGAAAAGGTCTCCATAAGATGCTTGGTTTACAATGTCATCAAGCCTGAGGCCATTAATTTGCCATATTTTTTCAATTCCACATTTATTTTTATTCCAAAGTCATATAGTTAAGTTGACAGTAAAGAAAACAAAGCACACAAGTAGAGAGAGAATTGTAAGGTATTTTAATGTAAAAAAGAAAGACTATTTCAAGGTTTTAAAAAGGATTGTCTTCTACAAATCTGCAAAGCAAATCTGAGACTATCATGGAATGTGTTAGTGTTATTTGCATTCAATTATTTGCACTAAACCCTCACTGACTGATGCCTTGAAGAAGAGATTTATTTTGTGCATCAAGAGATCTTCCATTTGGAGTTTACAATGAGCAGATGGGAGCAACTGAGAGTAATAATCTTTTTCTTCCAGTGTATTAAATAAGTCACCAGATATTACCTGCTGTTAAAACAGAATGGATTTAATGCCATCTATAGATATTACTGCATTTTCTATGCTGAGAAATGCTTAGGAAGTTTTGACAGATACTAC
>WEIT01023786.1:16894-35870 GCA_013389985.1 Dryoscopus gambensis | reverse complement strand
ACAGCATCATTCACATAAGAGTTACAGTCCTTGTCAGCCTGAAGACATGAAGACAGAGGAATTTTTTAGCCACACTCCCCTGTGGATTTTGTAGTGGTTTGACAATGAGGTATAAGTTTAGTAACATATCTGTATTAAATGGGCAATGACAGAAGTGCAGGACCAAAGCTTACAGTAATGGTAGTTGTGGAAACATCATCTGTGAGCTGTGAGCACAATTTCCAGTTTCCCCTTAAGCACAGTGATTTCAGCTGGCCTGATGCACACGTCAAAGCCAGCAGCTTTTGAAAACACGACACTATTTCCTTAACAGCTCTTTCCCTTGTGAATGAATAGGTTCAGCATATCTTCAAAAGCTATTGCTTCCATCAGGGAAGGAATGACAAGTCAGTTCAGGTTGTATCATCGTTATAGCACAAGTGTTAACCTGACCCTCTGCTCAGAGTCATCTTAAGGCATCAGACAACACCCAAGCCCACACACCGTGACTGATGATGCAACATATGCATGGTATGATCAGACTTCACATGGCAATTTCGTGCTATGGAGACTGACTATGGAGAGTGACTTCTCATATCTGCATGGAGCTGGTAACAAATCTGGCCCAGTATGTGTTTGAAAATGCAAAACTGTCACAGAAATGAAGAGGAGATTCCTCTCCACCTTATTTTTAAACTCTGTGTTATATTGACCCGGCAGTAAAGCCCCACACAGCCTCTTGTTTGTTCCTCCTTTTTCTCAGTGGGATGAGGAAGAGAACTGGAGAAACAAAAGCAGGAAAGCTTGCAGGCTGAGATGAAGAAATAAATGGAGGAAAGAGTAGTAGAAATAAGTGATGCAAAGTCAATTGCTCGCTGTCTTCTCTGAGCAGATCAATGCTTAGCCAGTTCTGATCAGTGACTACGTCCCACACCAACCACTCTCCTCTCCACAGTTTTTATGGCTGAGCAGAAGGTTTTACAGCATGGAGTATCCCTTAGGTCAATTCAGGTCAGCTGTCCTGGCTGCCTTTCTTCCCAGTTTTTGCACATCCCCAGCTCCCTGCGGGGGCAGAGTGGGAAAAAGACAAGTTTTGATGCCATGCAAGTACTGCTCAGCAACAGCTAAAATGTTGGTGTGTTAGTCGTACTTTTTTAGTCACAAATCCCAAACACAGCACCATATGGGCTGCTGTGAGGAAAAATAGCTCCACCCCAGATAGACCCAGCACACTAGGCTGCTGAAAAAAAAAATGATGTGTGCAGTAAATTACCAATAAAAAAGAAAGATTATAGTCTGAAATGTCTTCACTCTTGTCCAAAGTAACAGGCCACCTACCTAATCACCACCTGCACTAGATCTCAAAGTAATTTTTTCTGTAATATACCAGAACCCACTTAAACTGTTGATCCTCTTTTAATTTTCTGCCACATTTCCCTTGAACTTTCACTGTCTTTTGAGTAACAACCTGAAAAGGTCTTCATCCTTGTTTCAGTGGATATCTCAGTCCCACTATTACAATGATGCTAGAATAAATTGAATGTTAAGAAGAATGGACAGTAAGCAAAACCTCATTTACTTCAGTAGAACTATTCTCACTCTAATGCACTGCTGTTAGTCAGATATGACCCTGGCCTTACATCATTAGCTTTTCTGGAATTTTATAATAAAAGAAATTGCTCATTGATAATCAAGAATCCATTTTTTTTAAGAAAAATGGGAATAAATATACTACTTCTGGTACTAAATGCATGGAAGCAACACTTAGCTTCTGATAGTTTCACCACAGATGTTAAAATCACATCCCAGTTTAGAGAATGAAACTTTAAATATTTTGACCATATTACAGATGTTCATTAGCTTCAACAAACACCGGTTTAGGACACTGGTGTAATTTACCAGGTGGTCCAACAATGTTCCCCAGCATCTCAAAATAATTTATCTGTATAATGCCATTGCCAATTCCTGGACTTTCTAGGTTAAGGACTTCCTGAATATGGTAATGCATTTCTCTCCTCTCTTGTAGTGAGGCTATTTGTAAGTCAAGCTTGATGCATTGTAAGACAGAAGCATGGAAAATTTGACTTACCTCTCCAGAGTATTAGTTTGTCTTCAGATAAATAGGAAACTAAATTCCATAGTGCAGTCAAGTTGGTAAATTCTACCACTAAAGTAACTGAATATTTCCTGAATCCATTAAAGTTTGGATATGATTCATTAACTCTTTTCTCAAGTCCTTCAGTTTGCCATTTTCTTAGTTTTGTGGGAGTTTGAGGAGAAAAAACAAATGCTGCGCTTGCAGTTCTATTAACCTTTTCTATATATTCCCTCAAAAGAAGTGCCCTTTGTGAATTCACCAAAGGCTTCATGACCCCAGGGAAGGATGGATAGTACCTTATTTATGGAAGTCTAGAGACTTCATTAGTCAATGCCATTTTCACGAGGCCTAACTCAAATGTTCCTTTTCAAAACATGAGGAATTCAGAGAACTGCCAAGCAGCAGAAGATTTCTAAAAGCTTATGTTTTCAAGGGCAAGAGACAATCTTGGGGAGCAGTCACTGGCATAATTCTTTGTGCCAAGAACTCCAATGTTCACACACTCAACAGCAGTGGAAAGCAATGAGGACTGAGACAAGGAACTGTTTATTTGAAAATGGAAGTTGGGGATGGATAGTAACCACCATCTTCACAAAATTTAATATGACAATCCAGGAAAGGGTGTTTATTAGTGTTTAGCTCTTCCCATACCTAGACAATGTGTCTGATGACGGTGACTTTTGTTTGACTGTAGGATTGTTTCTATTACCCTAATTCAAGCCTTTACAAGGTAATGGAGACAGTTTTCTTAACAGTTCCATGTATTATTGCTGTTGTAATTTAATTTGTACAATGCAGCTACAGTCCAAACAATGGTGCTCTTGACATGTAGCCAAGTTCTGAAAATCTCATTTAAAGGTTTGGTATTTTGACTTTTAGACCATTTTCAGGACTAAAATAATTTTTGTGCTTTATATATCAGTGAGGATCCATGTTTGAATCATTTGAGTAAGATTCTTGAATAACCAAGTAGTCTAGTGTACTGTCTAACCCTCCTGTTGACTACTATGGGATTTTTATGGCCATAAAAAATTCACCTCGGGAATCCCCATGGAAAGAACTTTATCTTGCCTTTTTTTAGGGGCATGGTTTCATCACAGTTTTTACAATATGTAAGGAATCCAGGCTTAGAAGGGAGTGATGGATTTTAGGTGCAGTTTTCCAAGGAGAGTAGTTCCCAGGATATTTTATTGCAAGGCTCACAGTAAATAACATTTTTCCAAAGATGCAGCTGCTGGAATGGAGACCTATAGGACTGCATAAGAATCTCAGCTTTCATTTTAAATAAGTGACTTCCTAGAAATCATGATTACTGAAAAAATTTGAAACTGGAACCATTTGCTTCTCAAGACTTACAGAAACAGAAGAAAATACAAAGAATAAGGCATTCATTTGTTTAAATCTTCAGATATTTAATCCTTCCTGCAACTTTTTTCAAGAGTGGCTCATGATTTTTAACTTGCACAATTAGTAACACTTATTTTCAACACTAGAGTTTTGAATATCAGAAGTTATTTAAGAATGGCATTTAAACACATTCAGCCTCAACTGGTTTTTTTTTGTATCTGGGTTACCTCAGCGAAATTCCTCTTTTTGCTATTTATTTACATGAAAGATTTCAGACTAGTCTGAAAACACTGAAACCTTACTACACTCATGTGCTGTTTCATCACTTCATTCATTTTTAACCCCTGAATCCTCCATCCAAGTACTTACCTATGGAAAGAGTCACAGATCAAGGGGTCATTGTACTCTGAGAAAATCGACACCCTTTGATCATTTGACAGTTGTTTTTCTCAGGCAGTGCGGGCCATCCTCCCCCTCTCCTACATTCCTCCTCATACACATGCAGCTTATTCCAAGCAAACGTTAGCTAGTGCATCTGCCACTTTGATTCTCAAATGACTTTCAGAACCATATCTGCTCTCTATGAGCAAGCCACCTTTGAGGTTTTCTTCATGTTCGCTTCTTCCTTCTGTATGTTTTCATCCTTGTCCTCTTCCTATATCCCACACATCTCCATCTCATCCTTTTGCTTTCCTTCTTTATCTTCCTGTCTTCTGTATCTCTTCTAACTGCTGTCTTTTCTTCCACTCCCTATTTATTCTCATTTAAGAAAATGCTGAGCAAGAGGGCAGCTTAACATTTGGTAATTGTAGATAAGGACAGAGAGATTAAGTGATTTGCCCAAGGCCACACAGAAATTCTGTGGCAGAAAGGTGAATTGATTTTAGGTCTCTATGACTCAATAGACTCATAAAAGAAGTCTTATTTGAAGGATATATTTTAAACATCAAATCAAAGTTTGAGTCCAAATGAAAACAGCTACAATTACAGGGCTGCTTTTATCTGCAGTTTCATCTTAGCACTCCTAGGCACACGGGCTGTGTCTAGACTTCCCAGGTGGGGCATGCTACAGTGCCTGTCTGACTCACAGGCCTGGCTTTTCCTTCCTTCGGTCTCATTTACAGCGTGGCTGAGCAACACACCCAGCCCCATGAGCTGAGGGCTGCAATATAGATGTACACATATAGGGTGAGTGTCAAAGCTCATGTTGTCCAAGAACTGCCTCTGAAAAGTACAAAGTTCTCAAGGATTTGGTCCCTGTCAATCTAATCGTTGAAACACAATGCTTTTTTCTTCTTTTTTTTTAACCAATAAAGTTATTTTTTGAAATATAATCGTTCTTTGGTGTTAGAAACAAACTACCAGTTTACCCAAGGCTTCATTGGTATGGCTTCTAGGTAGAGAGTAGGTGTTTGTTTATATCAAATTTCTTAATAGAGTGATAAACAAAGCTGTTTACTTATACCCTTCAAACCAGAGTATAATGATGCTTTCTGCTCTACTCCAAGCCGTAATGTCATTATCCTTGGCACAGAGCTACTAGATTATTCTGTCAGCCTGTCTGCGAAAATTAGCTCTGCAATAGCATTGAATTCTAGGGGCTAAGCCAGTGCTTTGGCCTGCCACAGGGTAACTGTTTTGCAGCCACCAGGGAAAGTCCTCTTAGAAAAACAACAACAACACAAGTTTATGATTCACTTTTAGACTTTGTTCACCTAAATGACTTGTTTGTGCACTATGGAGGGAAAACAAGAGATTCCAGAAACTTGCCCACACAGCATGTCCTTGTTTATGCCTTTTAATTACATAATAAATGCGCACATAAATATGTAAAGAAAGGGCCATGAGATCTTTCAGTGAGGCTTTTCAAGTTAACTGCCTTTTACACTGAAGAAGCACAGTCTGCTGTAAATGAAGATTTAGTATCCGAATTTAGTTTAAAGCTGTGCAGCGGAGGGAAATCGTGCAGTTTTTTGAGTATTGCTTTTATTTATAAATCCTGAAATCTGATCTGAACTGAAAGCATAACTACAAAGGTGAGTTGTTCAGGGGAAAGAATAAGAAAGGTTAGGGATTCAAGACGTTATTTTTTCCCTCAGAGGTGTCTGGTTCAATGAAACTGTACTGGTTACCAATGCTTAAAAAAATAGTTTAAACATCTGTTTATCTCCAAATTCTTACCTACTATATAACGAAAACCTCAGTTTTGCATCAAGGTGTCCTTTAGACCCTTTTTAAATTCAGATAAGTCTTTTGCTGTATTCATTCTCCCTCTGTCATATCTATATTCTCTTCCCTGCCATATGAGGTTTTAATGAGCAATATCCACTCACTCAAAGAGACTGGGTAGAGGAAAAGATAATTGATGATGTAAAGACTGAAATCCATATTAGGAAATCAGAAACTTTGAAGCCTGCCAAACTGCAAATTCATTCTGACACTTCCAGGGAAATCAAAGGAATTTCGATTGGAAAAAGAACAATAGACTTTTCTTGGCAAAGTTCCAGCTAGATATGGGTGAAGTTCACACAGTTGTTTATATGGTAGCACCCAAAAGTTCCAAATCACAAAGGAAATTGTTTCCTATCCTCAAACATTGATAATCTAAGATGAAGTAAAGCCTTATAACATGTTAAGGATGCATTAAGAGCTCTTCAGAGACCTTTATAGAATTAAAATATAAGTGGAAAAGATGTTTTTGAAGATCAGTATAAAGAAATAGTAGAAGTACAAATATACAGTTTTCATAGAAGCCTTTACAGAAGCTGTGGGCACAACAAGCAGCAGGAGATATAAAAGGCAAGGAAAGAGTTCAGGTAGGACCTTGAGCAAACAGAGGAACACATCACTCCATTAATGGACCAAGTAACAGCTTGTTTCATCTCTTATGACAAAAAAAATAAAAGGAGATAGTAAACAAGTAATAAAAATATTGAATTTTAATGAAGGGATAGGAGCAGAGGCTGGAACAGAGAAATAACAAGTCACCAAATATACTGGATGTACTCATGTTGACGAACCCTAATGAAATGCACTCAAGAATGCAGAAGACACAAGTCAAAGTGATTTCTGATCTGTTAGAAAAGTCCTGAAGAACTCATAAGAACCAGAAGACACGCCAAAGAAGTGAAGAAAGGGAAGAAAAGAATGCACTGCTGAGGAGAAGTGAAAGGAATTTTGAGAGAAATGGGTCAGTTGCATTGCTTTAACAAATCTGAAATATCAAAATACATTATTGAACAGCCTATTTGTACAGATTGAAAAATAATCAAGTGATAAATCATTATCATTTTGTCAGTAATGCACTAGTATAATTTTCTTAACCAGGACAACTGGCCTATTGAACAAGGAAATAATTCAGAATTAATTAGAGAAGGCATTATATGTGATTTATCTTTTCTTGAGCTTTAAACTACTCTACACAGAGAAGACTGGGAAATGTGGCTTTTATTAAATCCTTGTCATAAGATTGGTGCACACTGCTTGGGAAGAAAACAGACTTTTAGGCAGTTAAAAATTGTTTCCTAGCTAAACAGTTGTCTGGAGGGCATAGAAATAGTGCCCTCCTCTACATGTTCTGATCTTAGTTTCATTCAATATTTTTAAAGTACTGCTTTGGGCAGGTGTCTGAGTTTCTTGTCATCATTTTTACTGTCTAGTAAAGCAGTTCTAATGTATACACTGTCTCACCAAATAAAAAAAAAAAAGGTCAGCTGCTTGAAAGGTCTGAAGAAAAAGAACATAGACAGGCACAGAGGGTCTTCTTCCAGATACTTTCAAAGGCAGCTATTTCTCATCACTGGCTAGTGAAAACATAGGCACTTGGGAGAATGACTTTTCCAAGCATCTAAATTGCAGATGTTTAGATCAGGAAAGCTGGATTCAATCCCTTGATAATGAAATTGAATACGCTTCTAGATTTCTTAGTTATTCTCAAAAGTGAGAGTTACAAAGCAGGAGGAATAGAAGTTGAATGATCTAAATTAATTACCAAAATTACTTCAGATTGCTAGATGATATGCGATAAATACAAGTGTACAGATTGCTCTGAGGAAACACAACTTGATTCTACAAATAAAAAATAAGAAATATGTTTAATTGCCATGCTGCAAGTAGAAAAAAAGTGAATAATAAATTGAATTTATTACTCCTGCAGAAAAAGACAGCTCTTATTCTGATTTTAATGTCTATAAGCATTTAATAACTACTTAGATAAACATCTTTCAGGCAGTGTTTGGGTATTTGCTGCTCCATAGGGGGATGCTACAAGATTTGTTGAGATCATTTTGACTACTTTACTCCTTTGATACAGTAAATACACTAGGAGAAATAGAGGATATGAATCAAAAGCTTTATTATTCACATTTCATAGAGGGAAAATCAAGCTATATAAATGGAAAATAACCTACATGTGGCAATGTAGAAAGTGTATGGCAACGAGCCAGGGATGGGATGCAAATCTGTTAAGTCATAGACTGGCATTTAACCACAAAACCATCTTTTCTCTGGCCTTTGTATTCAATTTAGATGCATTCAAACGCCTGAATGTTTATCCAAACCCTGTCAGGAGTGTTCTTCCCCTTCAGACTACATCCCTTTGCACAACAGGCCTGGCTCCCCCTCCTGAGGGAAGACCTAGCAAGTCCTGTCTCCTCTCTCATGTCCACCATCTCATTTTTAATACTAGGTGAAGACTCTCACTGCCCTGCCAGGCCTGTCTGTCTCTCATGTTCCTGTTTGATGATGGAGAAATTGCTTTGCATTTTGGATGGCGTTAGCCCTAGGGTGCATTTCGGGTTAGTTAGGAGAGTTAAGGGGACAGCTCGGGGCACTGGCAGGGGCAGGCAGAGACCCCAGTGTTCAGAACATGCTCTGCTCATGTTACAAGAAGGTTCTGTGAGATTTAAAATCTGCGTCTGTCAGAAACTTCCCGTTCAGACAAAAGCTAACCCAGTTATGTAAGAAGGTGTTAAATGTACATGGAAAAATGATGCTTTTCCAAGAAGCCAGGCAGTGATTACATTTTCTAAATCTGCGGTCATTTTCCAGTAACAAATAAATAATCAAAGACAGCACATTCTGTGAAAAAATAATAATGTTGAACTAAAGGAAGCAATTGCCATTTCGAATCAATAAAATGTAGTTCCTTGTATTTTCATGTTAAATAAAAACAAACACTTGCCCAGTGAAAGCAACAGCTAAGCTGTTTGTTTTTATATTCACTTGGATCCTCAGATCTCTTCCAGGCAGACTTGTGGATAAACAGGTTTGTTTACGAAAAATCTGCTCATTACTGCATCAGCTCTATCTATGGAATCTTGGTTTCAGATGGAGCTGCTCTGAAGACATTTGTTTGCTTAAAATTAGGGGGTACGAAGCCTAACAGATAAAAGCAGGGAGTTACGGTGTCACAAGTGGGGTTCTTGAGTAATTCTTTTAAAGCCATAGACTCATCTTGAAGCAATTCAACTTTAAAATCAACCCAGCAAAAAAAGTCAATAAACATTAAATATGTAAACCCTTTTTGTTTTTCTATTTCCTGTTGTGTTTGACACTATTCCAAATGGTTGCTAACATTGTTTACACAGGGTTCCTGAGAACTGGTGAAGACTACTTCCAAATAACACTCTACCTCCCACCTGTTTTCAAAAAATTCATCTGTTCCAGGGCACACAATTTGTCTGTAATGATGGCTCTCTTCTGTCTCACCTTTGTGTGAGACAGTGCTTAATTTAACTATTTTAATTATTTTCTAGGACTGCGTCCATCTCTGAGAACATGCTGCCCCAATGCTTCCAGGTAAATACTAAAATGCGTTTTGCATAATGATCTTGTATTTTTATTTCCGTCATCTCAATAAGGAAGTTAATTGGGCGGGAGGGGAAAGACTTGGCAGACAATAGTACACAGCCATCTTCACCTAACTGACAACTGTGTTAATAGGCTTTTTAAAAAATGTGTTACACATCACCAACTTGACATAGAACAGCTGTGTCCAGACAGAGAACACTAAAAAATACCACCTGGTAAATGATATATTCTTTATGGATATCAACTAGTCTTTGGAAGACCAGAGATGCCACTTTTTCTTCTTTGTTGAAGATTGATGGCCATGTATTGAATGAGAATTTACTTTTAAATTGGAAAGCATCTTATTCAACTAATGAATACCTTTATCCTCATGTACAGCATAGGCAGAATTAAAAGTCGGAGGGTGTTCTTCAGTTACTGCAGTTCTCTATACTATACTATACTACACTACCAGTATAGTTTAGGGGGATGGTTTTGGGGTATTTTTTCTTCAGTGGGCTTCTTTTTACCCCATATGATAACCTAACATTTCCTTTTTGCAAGTGGACTAATGCAAATTATCCTTTCTCCATGGGGTATTGGTCATCAGTCACAGTAACAAGGGGCAAAATGGTCAAAATATTGCTGAAAAAGAATGTGAGGTTGATCTGAAACACAAAGGGTCTGATGATTCCAATGAATGTCCTCTCTTCATGACAGGACACATACAGATTTTAATTCAGGACAACTTGCTTCTGTAGACTGCAGTGAACAACCTCGATGCAAAAAGAGATTAAGCTGAAACCCCATTTTATGAAACCAGCAGTCATGTGCTGACACTGAGCAGCAGCTAATCACAACCAAATGTCCTTTGGTTGTGCAGCCTATACAAAATTCTCTTTTCTTATGCATAATATGGATCCTATTATTATTTCCCTCTTTCCTCTTGCATTCATATTTCCCCAGACTAGGGCAGCACTATTATTATTTCCCCCTTTTCCCATTGTCTGTACAGTTTCTATTGTATTGACTGCCTGGAGTGTCTTTCTTCTTACCTTCCTTCAACATGGGCTGCAAAGCATCACACTGCTTGGGCTTTCTTTTCACTATTCATTTGTGAATTTGCATGCTTTGTAGTGCAAACTTTAATTGGAAAGCACTGTCCTTTTTTAAATGGCAAGTGTGAAAGAGAATCCATTTTCAATGCGCTAGTTCCCCACTTTTTTAGAACCATGAGTGTTTTTCTAGTGACAGCACTTGGTCCATTAAGCAGCACATAAATGTTCGCCTATTTACTTCTCATTCTCAGAATAGAGCAAGGAAATAGTACTCAGAAGAATAATTTTTCTTCCTAGAACTCCAAGATTTGCCAATTTCCCTAGGGCTACTTTTTTCTCTTGGGAATAAATATATTGCACATTATAGAGCCCACATCCTTAATAACTATAATCAGCAATTCTTTTAATTAATTTTCAAGTAAAATTGTATTTATAAATATCCAGCTTGTAAAGGACAAGGCTGATGCTGAACTTACATTAGAGTCATACTATTAGCTAGTATAACATCACAATGAAGTCACCACAGGCCTTGAGAGTATATTTCTGTGTTTGCATGTGAGAGATCATAAAAATGGAACTCCTTTAAGAGTTAAGTTTGCAAAGACACCCATTCCAGCACTTATACTGACTTTGCATTTTCTAGTAAAATATTGTGGCCTTCTCTTAGGATGCACTGTATTTTCTGGTTTACATTAAATGGACCTTTTTGACTGTCTGTTGATTAAGAAAACTGCAGTGCATAAAGGCTCCAGGTAGCAAATACAGCCTGCTTTTCAAGGCAATCAGATTGATTTAGATCTAATAAAGACCAATCCAAGAGTGACTAAGCCTTATAACTTACCTGTGTTGTACTGGAAAATAGCAAAAAATAGCGGGGGAAATATGGGTTTATGTAGAAAAGTGGGCATACCCATAGATAATGGGATAATTCTCCACCTGGAGGCAAAAACTTTCTTTTGCTATAAATTAAGAACAAATAAAGCAAAACTTTATTCTAACTACTTGTTGATGAGGTTAAGTACCATGACCACCTTTACTGTGCCGGGCATAATCAAGTTGTCATTATAAATTAGTAAATTCTAAAGGAACTTCTGAATCTTTGGATCAAAGTATTAGGAATCTTTGTAAAGCATATAGGGGAATCTAGGAGGAGCTGCCTGGACACGTGAGCCAGTCTGGACACTTTTATTGCCAGATATGGACATACATGCACAGAATCTCACCTCTGCCAGGGTAGATACCTGTGTGTCTGGGTGGTATGGGTTTGGAGAAGATACAATAACAGTGTCTTCTTGATGAATACAACAGAGGTCTTCGCTCCTGTGTTTGCTCCCCAGTGTGTGCTTGAGCCAAGGTCACACCAGATTCTGGCATCATCTCAGCTTTCAGAAGTCGGCAAAAGAGGGAAAGGAATGGCGTACTGAGGGATAAGGAAGCTCATTACATAGCTGAATAAATGATGCTGAGTTGCTCATTTTATGAGCTGCGTGGAGGTGGAGGGCTTAGTTTCAAGGAGGGCAGGTACAGAGGAAGCTGATAACCCCAGGCCAAGTATCTGGCTGTGGATGAGAGAGTATAAGGAGAGATCATGATCTGAGACTTGGTGGCAGCCTAGGTGTGGACACAACCTGTGCAAAGAGATGAAGTTGCCACAGTGATCAGATACCTTGCCCCAGACACTGCTCCTGGCAGCAGCACATTCTCCAGCAGCCATTCCCAACAACAGCCCCCACCCCACTGCCACTGCTCCTGACCCTGCTGGAATGCAGTCATGAGGCTTACCCAGACCATGATTGGCAGGGCTGTATCATAAAATATTGGGAAATTTCTCTTCTAGTTTATTAATGATAATCTGGGATCTGTCATGTCTACTCTAGTCCACCAATACACATATGTATAATAGTTGAGGTACATCATCTTTCAATTCTATTTTCTTTTCAAAAATTAAAAAATCTTTTATTTTTTTTTTACTCTCGAACCTCACTCAGCACAGGTCACTGAAGGTGGTTTACAAGTGACATTGGTGCCTCTGCCTCCTACCATTTGCAGTGTTCATTTTCCTGCTCAGCTCTGCTCCCTAGAGAAAAAATTGGATGCAATATGGGTTGCCCATCAGCCATGGGCCACACCTCTGGACAGAGCCACTTCTCACCTATCTGTACTTGCCAGGTGTACTTGGAAGCAAAGATCATTCTTCCTGTGCAAACGAACCTGCAGGAATAAACACCATATCCTTGGCTCATCATGCTGGTGAGTCACTCTTTGTTGATGGGTGGTGGTTTCAAGTGTGGGATTGTAGCAAGGAAACTGCTTTGTTTCTGCTCTGCTTTTATTCCATGAAAAGAAAATAACTACCATACTTAGCATTCTCAAAGCTCTCTACAAACTAATCCTTGCAACATTCCCATGAGCTAGGCAAGTATAATTAAACATATTTCAAAATATGTAGAAGCCAGGACATAAAAGGGTAAATCATCTGCTCAGTACCTAAAGGTAAGTAAGGATCTGAATCCAGAAGAAGTATCTTATGTCAGACAAATTTTAATGGTCTAGCCAAAAATTCTTCTGAAGGCCTTTCTCAATCACCCAGTTACAAAAAATAGGACAGTTAAAACAGTAAGAGTAGTAAAGCCTTTGGATCCAACTGAAGCTTTAAAAACAATGCCTGCCCTCACATTAGGGGATGTTTGGGTCCAGAGCACAGAGCACAGTATAGATCTCAGCTTTGTGTCTTGCTCTGATTTAGTGGTAAGATGATGTTAAAATTTACAGAGAACTAAATGTGAGGAAACTGCATCAAACAGCGTACAATTTTTTTTTTCATTCTGCTCTTGCTTCATTTCTCACACTGGTTCTTACGCACCACCATCATTCCTCACCTCTTGCCTCAAATCTCCTTCCCTGATATTTGCTCCACTGTTAAAAATTTCTCTCAGCTACTTAACCTTTTCCTTTCCCTAAGAAACCCTTTCTCAAGATCGCCCACATCCTTTAAGTATCTTAACCAATCCCACATGTGCCTATTTGCTCCTCTCACCATGCTTCCACTAGGGAAACATCCAGCTTCTTCACTGCCTGAGGCATCACACATCTCTCCCAGCCTTGCTGTTCACTCTGCAAGCAACTGACAGTACACAGGAACTTATCTGCCTGCTTGTCAGGGGGGTTGTCCACTTGTATTCCTACAAATAAGGTCAAATTGCCTAGGGAAAGAAGGGGAAGGGGATGGTCAGTTTTGTCTGAAATCTTAATAAGAGGGAGTTGGGAAATACAAAGCAGACCATACTGCATCCTAGGACAAACAGGTGTGGCTTTCCTTTTGCTAGGGAAAAGGCAAGTGAAGCTGACAAAAATAAACACTTGCCTATCTTGACCCATTTTGAATTAAAACTGATCATACCTGGTTTTGCAGCATGATTCTGCATAAGGATGTCATTTAATTTTAGAAGCAGAGGAGATTGTTTTGACCTTACAACTATTCATGAAATTTTGTTTATATATTTAATGCCAAAGCAGATTCACTTAAATTTAGTATATGTGTGCACAGTAATCTTGAGAAATTGTAATACATAGGAAGCATAAGGAAACACCAAGCAAATGTTAAAAGCCATGTTAAGATTACACAGAATTTCACTGAATGTTTTGGAGTTTCTCCATTTTGTTATAAAGTTAAGAATGACCACTTCATTCTTTAGGGGACCAAAATATGTGATGTATTAGTTTTTTTTACAAAAAGCAGGTACATATGTGCTTGCATGCATGATTCTGCATCTGCATCTACATGTATGTTTTCTGTATGGGGAGATAGATAGGCATGACATTTGTGGAAATCATCCTGTTTTCAAAGTCTACATTGTTAGTATTGAATAATTCATTCTAGAAACTTCTCCTTCACAAAAAGTGAAGTAATTTATTTTTCAGTAAAGCTTTTTCAGCTTTCTCATTTAATTATGAAATTGAAACATCTCTCTTTCCAGATACTTTCCTGGCAAGAAATATCTATTCACTAGTCCCCAGGCAAGCACCCTAAGCCTGAATCAAGAAATGGGTTTGGAAGGAATGATTGCTAAGGAAAGGTCAATGTATCTTTGACAGCTGGATAACTGGTTTATACCTAGCTGAGTGTATTAGCCACCGAATGACATACCTTATTGCCAAAGCAGCAGTTTTCATTGGCATTAAAATTAATTTTCTTGAAACATTGCTAAGAAAAAGCAAGATTCTGAGCTCTGTCATAATTTACACTATTTCAAGGAAACAGTACTAATGATCTCCACTTTCATTCTTTTCCATGTTTTCTCTCTGTTCCAGTAATCTCCTAATTAATGGTTTACTTGCCCTAGGTTTGTAAGGCCTTTGCAAATGGAAAGCCAAACAGGTTGAATAAAATACTTCCGAGAAGTTATAATTCAGAAGAAACTAACTTCACAACTCCATCTGTGAACTGTTTCTCATGAAAGAAACAAAATGACATTCCAAATGTGAAAATCTCAGACTTCAGCTACCTGAACCTAAATTAGAGACAACTTCTCTAGGAAGAGATCTAGGTGTGGCTGTGAATAGGTCACTGGGAATATCCTGAACACATCAGTCCAGAAATCCAACACACAGCTGAGCTGAGCTGCAGAATGCCTGGTTATTAATACTATAGTATAAGCCAGGGGGGTTGTCCATGGCTCAGGCACCCATGGCAGCAGAAACCAGCAATGCTGAGAGACAGGAGACTGAGACAGAGAAGAAAATTATGGAGAGAAGATGGTTAGACACACACAGGCCACACAGCTGCTGCCACAGTCAGTGGTCTGAATACAACCCACCAGCTTCCCTTTGAAGGAACCAACATGGAGAGAGAAAGAAAGGAAAAGGGGAGGGTGGGGGGTCGGGGGTGGGGGTCAGGAATGCCACAGTGATAAGCAGAAAGATCAGGAAACTGGCCATGACCTGGCTGCGAGAGCTTGGAAGGGAGCTGGGAGTAAGTGAGACTGCTTTTATTTAAGTAATTAAAACTCAGACAAGTAAAAAAAAAATAAAAATAAGTGACTGGCCAAGTTTCAAGGCATTATTTTAAGCCCACTATCAGATGTAGGTTATTCAAATAGTTCAAAGTTTCTTGCTCTGCCTCCCAGGTCACTCCCTGGAACTGCAGGCTGCTCTGTTCAGAGGGCTGCTTTTTATTCTCCAGATATCAACTTTGTAGTAAACAGAAAAACCTTTTCCATAGTAAGGGCTATTTAATTGCAACATATCAGGAACAGATAAGCACCTACACAAATACTACTATGCTCACAACACTGTGGAAGCGTTAACTAATTGTGTTAAGTACTATTACCTCCATTTTTCACGAGGGCATTGGGCAGAGACAGGAAATACCACACCCAAGATGACAAAGTTCGAAGGGTTCAGAAGCCTTTTGACTGTTTACTGCCTTTTCATTTTACAGATCTGTTTACTAAAAATACGGAACATTTTTATTTATGAAAGATGAGGATTAATAATTTACCTGGGCCATTAGACCCTTTGTACCTGGTGTACAGCAGCATGCATTGCAAGTGTTTGTACGTTTTACAGAGAATTGACAAAGTTGGAATTGACATGGGATGCCTCAGGCCATGACAGAGCCGTGCATGACCCCCAGCTGGCAAAGGCACAGACATGCTGGGGATACCTGCAGGGGGATGTTAAAGGCAGACAGAAAACTTGAGTTAAATCATGATTCCTGTCCCAGGTAGCAATGGTGATTGCAGTCTACATCAGTCGGTGATCTGTAGCCTGGGAGGTTTAGCTGGGCCTGTCTGCTGGGTGAAGAGGTTTATAAGTTTAAACATTCAGCACCCTTTTGCTTTCTTCTTCCACCTCTTTACTGAAATGCATGCAGAAGCCAGTAAAAGCACCTATTTCCAGTTATCTGTGTTAAAAGTGCACTTGCACTGTGCACTGGCTGTATTGAACAAATTGCTTTATTTCATTGCCACATGCTTCTCCATGAATAACTTGCATCTTAGATCAAAAAACCAGGGCTGTCTTCTGTTTTCTGATTCATCTGGTTTGCTCAGGCATTTGCTTTCCTGAAGTCTTAAAGGACTTCAATAGTGTAAATGACTTGTATATTATTCACTCTTCAAGAAGCCAATACGTTCTAGTCAAACAAGGACTTCTGATGTATATATATGTGTGTGTGTACGTGCAACAAATGACTCTGTAAAGGACATTTTTATTATAGAAAGTAAAACTCTAGCCTTTTTCTTCATTACATCCTTTTTTCACCATATTGGAAGCCTGATTTCAGTAAATGTTTAGCTTATTCTTTTCAGAAATTCCAGCTTCCTACAGCCTGAAATTTGCCACCTTACCTGAATTCAACTCCTCCAAATCTGTCTGTTTGAAGTCATTCCTAAGTCCTAGGTGCTTTCTAAGATCAATAGCTTTTAATAGACCTTCTTGAATATTCAAAGCTATGTTCCTTGCTCTGTAAACCCCAAAGAACAGATGCTGCAGAAATTATTATTTTGCATGTGGGCATTTTCATCAGGCTCGTTCCTTTTGTATTCTCTATGTAATTCTTTTCTTTCTTCCTGTTTATTTCTAAGGCTTATAAACATAGAGGTGAATGCTGACCCTTTGTATTCTAGCTTTAGTAAACTAGCACTGGCAGGTTGCTGAATCTATCTTGTGATGAGTCCAATATGACAATAGTGAGATAATCATTCACATCATTACTTATCCATCACAAACTGGAAAGAGGTCCTAGTGTGTAGTGCAAGAAAATGGGTGGGAAGCAAAGCAAGCATCTTCCAGGCTCCAAAGTGTCTCAGCTGTGACTTTGAAGATGCACATGAGACTGTAGCTAACCTTTAGTAATGGCCTTTCTGCAGCAGCACTTGTCTGACAGGTCTCCATATTTCATCCTACACAGTAAATAGTGAGTTTGTGACTACAACTTACAAACACGTTGTGAGCTGCTGTGGGATTCTGGAGCTCTGAGCAGACCAGCCTCAGATGGAAGTGAAGTTCATACTGTGCTTTGGAAATTATAGGTGCTGGCTAGTACTAAGTTTAGGAGGCTGGTTCCCATAGGAGGTTTTTGATGTTTACATGTCTGCACATCCACACAAAGGGCCCCTCTCACTATAAAATCAGACTATTACTGCTTACAAACCAGCAATTCACAAGTGGACCTGGATGAATACGGAAGTAAATGTTTGTTTGCAGATGGTGATCAGATGAAATGAAATAAAATAGGAATACAAAGTTGCTACCTGAATCTTTACAAAAAAAGTCGAATAACATCTACACTAAGAAAATTGTGATGCATGACAGCCTCTGAGGATAGATTGCGACAGTTGCCTGAACTTTTTAGTTCTACAGATTATTTCAATGGAAATAATGGAAACGTGTTCATGTTCATAATACTTTTCCTCTATGCTTGATTTTTTAAACTTAAATCCTAGTGGCAGGAAATATGCCTCATAAAATAAAAATAAAATAATGTAATTAATTTCTCTCTTATTATAAAGCAAAATTTATTAAAGTAATGATACCTTTTCCATCAGATACCCCTAATTACTTCATGTTCTATATTACAGAAGGGATACCCAGTCCCTTTACCAGGTTTCTGCTCATGATACACCAGCAAAGATGAAAACATGTAAATCTCAGCTGTTCAGTGTATATGAGAAGTGAGTAAATCCTCTAATACCCAGTCAGAGAAGTCACTCTGGTTTTAATAAGATATGTACATGATGGAAGGATGCTGTCTGAAAACACTGACATTCTTAAGCCTTGGCAACAGCATATATTGATGTCCTGTACTTGTCACACATGCTCGCTGTTGTAGATGACAGTCTCCTCTTATCCTGGAAGAAAGTGGTCTTGAATCCAGGGGATTTATTTGCAAAAGGAAAAACATGTTAGCTTTTAGATTTTCCACCTGCATATGTAGATATTTTAGTGGACTTGCATTGATCTTTGTGCAAATGTTTGCCTTCCACAAGCAGCTGATTAACTGAGTAATCTTTGCTCAAGAAACTGATCTGATCCTAATAAAGAGAAATTATGTTACAAAAAAGCATTGATGAAGCTGTACAAAAATTTAAAAATTAATGGACAAGTGCCAATAGGTTTGGCTCCTAATTTTGACTTTTCAATTCAAGCAGATCAGATATAAGTCAATTTTAGGCCTTTTCAAAAAAAAGTCAGTATTTTCTTGAAATACTTGAACAGCTTGAACATACTATAATTTCTGTTCTACATCTCAGCAAACAATTTATTTTTTAAGAAAAATTATTTCCTTTTCTCAAGTAAGATGACTAGGATAGTATGTGAAAACTGAAGTTAACCAAGATTTAGGTGATTCTGGTGAATACAGGTGTCCTTGCACTTGAACATAAAACCATGAAGAAATACAATTAATAAAACATATTATGAGTCTCTATGAATGATGTACATACTGCTAGATTTTTTCACCTGCACTATTAATATAATTTAACTCACTCAAATTGGTCCATTTTCTTGCACAGATTAACAGTGTCAAATGTCCTTTTCATTTCAGAGAGGTTTAGCCCAGACAAATCTATCCAAATATAAAATCAGGTTTTCAGTACTAAGGCAACCTTTATCAAATTGGCCATTTTTTCAGAGAACAGCTTCTATTCCAGCACTCACGGAGATTTAAAACATAAACAAGAACCCTTCAAGTCTCTTGAAT
>WEIT01023786.1:1148-16874 GCA_013389985.1 Dryoscopus gambensis | reverse complement strand
TGTATATTTCAAGGCTTGGGCTCAAGGTTCCCAACCTCTTGTGTAACAGACAATCTCAAGTGAGGAAAAGGCTGGAAACAAATGCAATTAGCATTTGCTATTCAGATGGAAGTGTGGCTAAGTGAATGCAGCTTGTGGATGCTGAATTCCTGAGGAGCAGCAGAGAGAGCACAGGACTCTGAGGCCACAGAAGGAAATTATTTGAAGATACTTGCAAATGAGAGAAAAAAAAATCCACATAGCAGACAACCATCGCCCAGAAAACAAGACTTACTAAATATAATGCAAGGGTCCAGATAAATAACAGCCATAAGAAATGAAGGATTACTATAAAATATGCAAGACATTATCCTGCTGCAGGTATTCTCCTGTTCCCACATGTCTGCTGCATACCATAGCTACAAAATATATCTCTCTATTTCCATGAACCCACTCATAAAGGTTTTTGCTTGGCTGATTTTTCAAGTTAATGATAGTCAAGGCACTTGGGAGAAAGATTTATGTCAGTGATGCACTGGTTCAGCAAATTGTCAAAGAGTTCTGCTGTGCAGTTAATCATCCTTTCTCCATTACAATTTGTAAGTGCCAAGCATATACACAAAACCATTTTTATAATATAGTTATCATGGGTACATAAGTAGTATATGAATCATGTATTAAAAAAAATACAAAGAGTGCTAGCTACCACATGGATTTGTAAATCCTTCTCTGCATGAGACAGTCCCCCAAAAATTGAGGAGGCTGTCGCATTCAACAGTCATCATTTTTTATGATACTCCTTTAAGCAGATTTGCATCTCTCTTATATCTGCGCTTCCCAGGCAGCTTCATCTAGAATTATATACGTTACGTTTTTGGGGGTTTTTAGAGGGAAGCCATTCCTAGTTAAAAGGAAAAAAAACCCAAACCAAAATCAAACAAAAAAGGGAATCACCTGGAGTCCCTTATTCATTTATTTTTTAACAAAAATAAAATAAAAGTGGAACTGCATAAAGAATCTACATAGACTGAAAAATTGATGATGCCTATTAGGCCATTAACAGCAGCTCTACTCAATCTTCTCTGGGTCACCCAGCCAGCATGCTGTCTTTAGGATCATGCAAGGAGGTTGTCTTCTCTTCCCTAGACTAGGGCTACTGTATTGCCAGGAGCAGCCCTGAAAGGTTCCTTGATACAGAAGGAGCTGAGTGTGAATTTTCTTCAGTGGTTTCTGTGAGATACTTTAGCAACTCAAATGTGTTCTTTGAGAATGAAAAGAAGCTTTTCTCCTCTTTTAGGGAGAGGTAGTCTTATGGTTCAAGCCCCAAAAGCTGACTTCTGAGTGATGTAGATTCTAGGGTCAACCTAAGCTGCCTGCCTGCCTCTGTTCAGCTCCTTATTGCTCTACATCGGTATAGGCTCAGAATGTGGTTTCTGATGAATTCTATTAATAAGTAGAACTGCAGACTGGATATCCCAGCAGTCACAGAGGAATTCCAGGGGAAGCAGACTCTTCTCCAAAGGTGCTGGTGCTGTGAATGCTCACGTCTTACTCTCTCCCATCAGTTTCCCTCTTCAAGGGATCCTGTGAGAACTATGTTCATTTTAGAAGTCACACCCTCAATAACCTGTTGCAATTCTTACATGCAGTTTCTTTTTTGGAACTCAAGAGAAAATATTCAGATTATTAGTGTTTATTATGCCAATAACTTTTGGAAGTCAGTTTTATAATGTGTATACTACAACATTCCACTCAGATCAAAGAAAACAAACTGCTCTAATTGGGTTTTGAGATCAAATACTCCAAGCTTTACATTCATTGAGCTACATGTGGCTTAAATTATCTTTATTGTACAATCCTGGACTGCATATTTTGTGCTGTACAGTAAATAGAGAACATGTGGTTTGGAATGTGTCTACCATATGCGTTAGTGCTCATAGTAACCAGCAGGATGAAATGCACTGTCAAGAGCCTAATAAAAATTGATTGCGATTTCCAGACTCGGACCTGATGTGGACGGACAACAATTCATTGGGGTCTGTGGGTGCTAAAAGCAATGCTGAACCTTTTACGTGAGGCTTCAAACACAAGCAGATGAAGAATCAACGTAGCACAGGGCAAATTCTTGCCTCTCTCATTAATGTATTAAATTTCTCTGAATTACAAGAACAGGTATCAGAACATATGCACCCATGGATATTTAGACCCAGAATTTCACACAAAAGGCTTTTGCTTTAGCCTTTTTTTTTGTACAAGAAATAGAATGTTCACACCTAGATATAGGTGGGGTTTTATATTAATTGCACTATTATAAATTGACAAGCCCCACTTCTAAAGACTACGAAAATTTTTGTTGATTTTTGTGGATAAATAGAGAGACCAAAAATTATTTTCTTGTGTTATGCCGAATTTTTTAAAACCTATTTCAGGAAGATACAAAGAGATCATCTCAAGGGAACTTGAGTACCAAAAGATGTTTGAACTGCCTCAATAGATTAGCATTCCTATTTCAATTTTCTTCTATTTTTTTTAGCTATTTCTGTTCCTCTGGAAACATATCATTTGGCCACAAACTTGCAAAGTCATTTTGAAATCCTCCAAATGAGTGATATTTCAAATATTACAGGAAATTGTTGATTACTAAAGTAAGGCAGCATGTAAAGCCTGGCACAGAGGGAATATATGAGTGCAATTAACTAGTTTTCTCACTTTCCAACACTTTTGGCACCAATAAACCTGAAGGCACACTTGCTAGAGATCTGTCACTAACTTGTCTCACAGTAACAACCTTCACAGCTGACTACAGTGAAATCTTTTGTCAAAGCTTCTACTGACATGTTTCTTGATGCTGCTCTGTTTAGAAAGAAGTGTAATGGCAACAGAAAAGCTTGGGATATTTTTGAAGAGGGAATGCAGAGGGAATACACAGCTGTAACCGGACATCTGCTAGTGCAGCAGGGTAACACTAAAGTGAGAGATGAATTCCTCATTTTCTCATGGTGCATTATGCAGGAGTTAACCGTACAACCAGCAATGCAAAAGGATAAAATAATATCCTAGGTCATGTTATCCATTCTGTGACATTAAAATTGAAAAAAACCCAGAAGCAAACAAAAACCCACAAAAACAAACAAAGGCCAGAAAATTGGTGAAATCTTTCCTGGAAAGAGCTTATTTTTCATGTATTCTTATTTCTGAGCTAGCAAAAACCTGGCAAATAGCAATTTTCCAGTACTTTCTGCAATTTGAGTTGGAGGAGGATATTATGTAGGAGGTTGGTATGTTTAAAAGAACTGCAGATACACTCACCAGCAGGCAGGCTTGATTTTTCAGAATGATCACTCCCAGTATCTCCTGGTTTCAGTAGTGATGGAGGTGAAATATCCGAGTGTCCTACAAACAGGTGAACACTTTGCGCCCTTGGACCTGAACTGAGACAGCACTTCAGGATTCTGGGAGAGCCCAAGGGATTCACTGGGGAGAACAGAACTGATCAAAGCAAATACTCAACCACTTTCAATAGTTAGGGATGTGTGCTTGGCTGCAGTGTTAGTTTCACTTAATTCAACGAGCTGATGGTTTGTCCCCTCAGCTAGCAAGACTCAGATGAATCACCCTTTCAAGCCATGTGGACACACAAGAGTCAATAAAGAACTTCAGGATGGAAAGGCAACTACAAGGGTAGTTGTTTTCTGTGACTGTGTCAGTGGTGCCAGGTTGAGAAATCCACAGCACTAAAATCAAATGGCAAGGGCTGACTCGCGCCGTCCCTGTGTAAGGCTCTCTCTCTCTGCATATCAGACTGACTTCCTCCGCACAGCACAGGAACTGGCCCAGCATCCCTTCTGGCTCTTGAGTGGTGTCTTCGGGACCCTAAAGAATAAATGTATTTCTAAATGTGTCTATTAGTTCCAAGGTTTCTAAAATGGTGTGAGGGCTCTGCTGCAGCCTGTCAGGGTGGCTGGAGCTGGTAGTTGTTATTTGACTCATGGTGTTATTTGACTCAGGGTGCGAAAGGAGAGCATATAGTTGCTAGAGACTTCTGGGATGGTGTTGACGGACAGACTGATCCATCCCTAAAGGTTTTTTTTTGAGCAGCCCTAGAAGCACGCTGTGACTATTGCCTTGGGACAGTTATCTGCAATGGTTCAAACCAGAGCCAGAGGGTGAGCTGACAATTAAGTTACCTGAATGCTCACAAGGCCTATGCCTCAGAACTTGGCTTCACCTGCTTTTATTCCATAAATTTACTTCATTCAGTAAAGAGCTGAACTATACCCCAAGTATTATTTAATGGCTATGATACTAAATGAGGAGGGCAGAAGGGCTCTTCAATGGCAGGCAGGTGGAAGAAAGAATGCAAGCAGACAGATATGGCTAACTGATGTAGCCTTTTTTCTGCCATTTGCTCACAAGGGATTTATTCTGTCTCCAGAAACGCTTACGTTAATGCATTCTTCTGTAATTCATCATTGTATGTATTTTCCATACTTTCTCACCTATTTTATTTTGTTACCAAAGGTTACTTACATGGAAACAGAAATATTTTGAGGGTTTCTATTTAAATTTTTCCTTCTTCCTACGTCAGTTTTTTTGCTTAAAATCAGACTCTCTGGTTATCCAAACTGGATTGTTCTGAGCAAGAGCATTCCTCACAGGCAACTGCTCGGCAAAGAACAGGATAGCTCAGCTGTGACAGGGACATTTACAGAGGAGAAGCTGAATGCTTGGCAACAGCAACATCAATCCTTCTACCTGCTTGGCACTTCGTGCATGTGTCTGAAGCCTTAGAGCTTAAGGAGCACTTGAAATTCAGGAGAATTTGTCCAACTAATTTCAGCAGATATGGACTTACTAGGCAGTCCAGACACATTTGGGAGTCCTTTGTTTCTTCTCTCTTCTGCTGCAGTTGGAGAGAGGCCAAAGCAATATACAGTCAGGTGGGGGATGTGGGGGGAAGGAGATGAGAGAGAGAATCCACATGTATATCTGCATGGTTCTGTTCTCCAGAGAGTTAATTTTGTTTCGCAATATTGGGCTTTTACAGCCTTGCTCCCCTGCTCAGGTAGAACTGCACCCACCCCTTGTTTCTCTTGTCCATTAGCAAAAGACAAGAGAAATGGTAATGGTATTTTCCTGATACCTGCCCCATGGCTTGTACTGTATTACAACCCCATATTAATATATTCTTCTACTTTTCTTTGCTCTTTTCTACAGCAAAGATTGAAAAGCACGAAGTGTGCTAGGTCAAATGCACTTGGGAGCCAACAGCAGTGCAGATATGGATGGCATCCAGAAAAGCTGCAGGAGTCACACTCAGACCACCTACCTACCACATGCGTCAAAGCTGCTGCAGCATATAAATTCAAGGCAACAGTGTGCAGCTCCTACTGCCTGCTATCCAGAGCTGCATAGGTCACTCTTTTCTATAATTCTAGGCTAGGCTTCATACAGCAAGGTTTCCTACAGCCCTCTGAATTTTTACTGGAGTTGAATTTGTCTTAACTTCTATAAAAGATAAAACATACTATGCCTCCCTTTATTTTCTCCAGTTTATCTTTTCATTTTATTGCTTTATTTCTTCTAAAAGGGAAGAAATGAAAACACCCCTTAGCTTGATTTGTTGCAAAAAAATTAATTTTTTTTTTAATTTTTCTGTTAGCTAAAGTTTGTGTCTCTATAAATGTTTTCAACGGTAATTTTTTAATNTAGGAACTCTGAAGCATGGGAATGCTTCAGCGAATCCTGCTACCTTTGTAGCAAATGGCTTATAAAAGCTTACTTTTAGCTGTCTAAAAGCTCCCTTTATAGTCAATTAAAAAAAAAAAAAAGGCATGTCCAACAGAAAATTAACACCTCTATCAATTACAGAGATAGAAGAATGGCTGCTAGAATATAAACCAAATTTTTAGTTGCCTAAAAGAGACCAACCACTTTTTAGAAATTGGGCAGTGCAGCAATTCTGAAATCAAAGATTAGGAAAAAAAGAGGTTGTTTACAGAAGAAAGGCTTTGATTTAAAACAGTTGCACAGGATCTGACTTCAACTTTTAGATTCATGCATATAAATTTCACTAGAAAGAAGTGATTTTGTAGGAAGAAGGAGTTCCCACAAAGAGATATGTGCAAAAGTCCCATGGAACTCTCTCGTATTCCTGAGATATTTGATTACACACAGAGCAATTCCTCCTCAAACATGACCCTTGTCTTTTGTTTCCTCTCACAAGGTAACAGTCCTAAACAGGACCATAGCTGTTGTGAAGGTAGGAAAACTGACATGGGATGTTTCATCCAGCAGTCATCCTGAGATTTGGAGGTCGTACCGGATGATCCGATTTCTCTGTGTGTCCCTACCGGAAACATTTCAGAATATCTAGAGCAGTTAATTGCTCCCATGAGAAGGACAAATAGACCAAGAGAGACTTTCTGCAAAGTAAAAGGCTGTGCAGCAAGTGCAAGGGTTTGTTTACTGTTCTTACTATTGACTTGTTGTCCATCTGGTTTTGACCCTTCCTTCGTTCATAGTCTTCTGTCTGCAATCTTTCCATAGATATTGGCTGGCTGACTGTACAGATTTGTGCCTGGCCCTTGAGCTCTGTGGTGAGAAGACACCTCTGAGCCACATTCCGGCCCTTCCCATATCTGTTCTGTCTAGGCTGTATCTTTCTATCCCTTTGTGCAGGTAAGTGTGAAGTAGAAATGACAAATGATGCTTCAGGAAAAACTCAGGACCCAAAAATGTGCCTAATTGTGAGTACTCAGTCTGGAGTTAATTCTTTAGCTATTCTTGCCTACCCCACCATGGTGTCTTCTGACATCAGAAGCCCCCAACATACTGAAGTTGTGTTAATCTTTTTCAGACCCAGATCTACCCAGCAGCAACATGAGCTCTTCAAGAAATGCTGTGAGATCAACCTCATTCACAATACTTTGCTTCACATACCACTTAAGCATAAAGGGACAGTGTCTTTAAATACCAACTAGTGAACATTCTAGAGTCAAATAAACAAAAAGTGCCAAAAGAAATCTTAAAAACGGTAACTACTTTCATATTTGAACGTTAATGGCTTCCTTTCTAATAGAAGAATTGATTATGCAGATTTGATTTATTGTTAGTTCAGCTCAATAGTACTGATTTAGGTATTGAACATGATATGTGCCACTGCAGTTATTGTTTCCCTGAAATAATTTGTTTTGATAGATATACATTGATTACATTTTTACTCTTTTAATGATACCAGTCATTATGGTACTGACATAACACATGCAAGCACAATATAGTGGTCAACAACTATAGTATAGTTATTTCCTGAGCCAGTGATATGTCATGGGTCAGGGTTATCAGAGGCTGTGCTTCTTACTGTTCTTTACCCTGAAAGTCAGCAGTCAGCATCCACTGTTACACCAGCTTCTTATTATTTTTGGAAATCAAATGGAAATCTCACATTCATTACCACCGGATACTGTCAGTTAATACAACCTGATAGAGCAGGGAAAACAACTTGCAAGTATCAGTGTTCTCACCCTCTTTCAGGACGCATCAGGTAAATAACACTTCAAAAGCCAAGGCCTTCTCTGGTCTTTTTCTGAAAAGGCTCCCCTCCCCGACCTGACTATTGCCAGGGAATCTGTCCCCTGAATCTGCACATGTTGGTTACTCATGTCCCTTTGCCTTCTCAGAGGCTGGGAGGGAAATGTGATATTCACAGGCACTTGCACAGTGTTCTGGACAGTAACAGCAAACAAACTGTCAATTTGGTATCTTTCCATTGTCCTCTCGTTATAATATCTATGGAATGAGAATACACAGCAGCTATGCCCACATTTGTGGGACAACTGAGAGAGGTATTATCTTAACAGATTGTCAATTATTCTGTCTTTGAAAACTAGTGTTGTTTGTACATGACCTAGAACTATTACTTTTAGCACGAAGGGCAACAGGCTTGGCCAGATATTCCTTGTCTTCTGCTTTCCTCACATCACCAGCTTTTGCAGCCACTTTCCTCACAAAGCAGGGAATCATCAGATACTTTTTCTTTTGAGACAAGTCTCTGAACTGATGATGTTTGTGATACTCTGTATATGGCTTTCTGGTAATTAGCTATGTCTTTTCCTTATTTAGATCAAGAGTGCAAAATTTGCTTGGGATTTGCCAGCTTTTTCTGGGCAAAATTTCAGGTTTTTTTCAAAACTGAATCACTTCTTCTTGATGGTATTATGCACCTGTCCTCAAATTTATTGCAAGCAGGTATTTAACCTTGTTTTCTGACTCTCTGTGCGTTTTTATCAGCTGCACCTTAACTGTTCTTAAGCACTTTCACTTTAAGGTACACAGTCTTCACTGCAAACATTCACTTCTACCTGTTCTGAACAACATCATGTCTATTTCTTGCAGGGAATGCTTTGCTTTGATCTTATTGCCAGTTCTACTGCTTTTAATTTGATCTGTAATTATTCCCTATAATAACTGTTTCAGTTCATGTGTCTCAGCTTTAATATGAGGGTGATTAAGCACACAGTGATCCTGCTTGGCAGCCAACTTCTAGTAAAGAAACATACCATTCCCTGACAACATTTTTACAGAAGTCCAAGTGCTCTTAAATTCTACAATGATTTTAGGAATACATGTCCTTCTTTGTGTTCCCAGGGTCCGAGGTAGAGCTCACCACTGTGCTGAGCCCACCACAGATACCCATGTGAAACACTTCTGGGCTTTATAACTGTGCTTACTTTGCAGTGCAACCACTTTTTTCTTGATCCACTTTTGTTAGTTTGTTTTTAAACACAAAGGAATGGTTGTGTAACACGAGTGCTCATTTAGAGAGAACTATGTGTCCTGTTTTTCCCAACTTTTGATGGACCAAGATTGCTGAAGCTTATGGCCCTCTCACATTGCATGAAAAGCTCCACTGCCTTTTGTAACACTATTAAATGCAACAGATGGAATATAATAATGAATTGAATTAATTATAGTTTGCTGACTTTGACAGAGCATGTTTCTAGAGTTGTAGTTAATATTTTACTTTCGACATAGAATAAATGTTTGTAAGTTACAAATGGGAATTGAATTTACACAGCTTTTAGAAGGCACAGAGGTGTAATTTAGATACAAAACTGATTTTTATTTTTCTTGCCTTTTTGTCTGGAAAATGTTTCATCTTTCAAAAAGAGAGAGAGAAACAGACTTTAAGGGTGTTTTCCCTTTCAAGATTTGAGAAAATATAAAATTATTTTACTTTAAATTATAAATCAGAAACACATTTCCATCAAATATCTATTTATGCAAATCATCAATATCTTTATGCAGAGCTATGCTGAATGTATAGATAAAGGTATTAATATGCATACATACTTTTTAAGAAATCATTTTGTATTTATAATCATTCTAAGTCAGATCTCAGTGGATTCACATTGACTCTATACTCATTACTGAGAAATAATTTTTCCAAAAGCTGCAAATCTTTTTGTAAACATTTTTAAACACCATCAAAGGAAAAAGCTACACACTCTAACTTTGATACCATCTTCTTATTTTTTTCCACCTCAGCTGCACCTATTAATTCCCTCTGTTGATAAACCTTTTTCGAACAAGTCCAGTGGACATTAAAACAGACACTTATCTCAATATGGGTTTATGACAGTATGATTGGTCAAGACAAATAGATTTTAACAAGAAATACTATTGGATTAATGGCACCTGTTCTCACAGATGAGTTCCATGTATGCTTCTCAGCAATCAAGAAAAATTAATTACCTCTTACACATTCTAGACATTTCTACTTGTTCTTTTCCAAGGAAGACAAGTCAGCATTTATTGTTATCGAATTGTTTCATTGGTGCTGAATATTTCCCTCTGTGAAAACTGTACGGCGGGAGAGTTGCAAGCCCAGCAATAAGCAGTTACACCTGCTGTCTTGCCAAAACTCTTTGTTACCTTTATTCTTGGACCCAAGGACAACAGATACCATGCTTTTGTGGGGCTTCTCTCTATCATCCCTCTCCATAGCCAGATGATCTTCTCCATGTAAGGTAGAATCCTTTCCCACACCCTGCTGCACTTGGGGGACGGTCAGAGGTGTTGGAGTTGGCTATGTATGTACTCTTGACTCAAAGACATGGCAGGGTTTACAGGTTGCAGCAAATCTTAGGGAAGAGGGAAGCTAATCTCAAAGGATAAATACAGGTTTCAGACTCCTGTTACAGAGAGCAAAACACGGAAACTCAGAACCAGAGCCCACCTCAGCAAGAGAGAAGACACCACGGAGAGGGGATCTTGTCATCGCATTCAATTATCTTAAGGGCAGGTATAAAGAGGATGTGGCCAGACTGTTTTCAGTGGTGCCTTGTGCAGGACAAGGGGCAACCAACACAAACTGAAACACAGGAAGTTCCATCTGAAGATGAGGAAAAACTTCCTTACTATGAGAAAGGCAGAGCACTGGAACAGGCTGTCCAGAGAGGCTGTGGAGTGTCCCTCTCTGGACATATTCAAGAACTCATGTGGACGTGATCCTGTGCAACCTGCTCTGGGTGGGCCAGCTCCAGCAGTGGACGTTGGACTGGGCGCAACTAGCAGTCGCTTCCTCCACCATTCTGTGATTCTGTGTGTAATTGGTGAAATGCTGGAACACACATTATTTTTTTAAGAGGTAATTAGGTGGTAACTGCTGTGCTACAAGGCCATCTCTTTGTTGTGTCTTCATATGGGTCTCAGCACAGCAAAGGCCCATAACAGGAGCCTGTAGATGTACAGTCTGCTGTGATAGACAGGTAATTTTTCTCTTAATGACAAGAGCCTGAATTGTCCCATTGGTCTTCCTCTGAGTCAATACACAGATAATGTGCTGCTCCAGCCTTTCAGAGGTATGGTGTCAAGGATAGTTAGCACTTGAGAAAAGATTCCAAAATGTCCAAGTGGAAAAATATGTGTGTTAAAGGGGACACATGGGCCAATTAAAAGAGCAGGTAAAGTTCATGTCTTGTTGGTCTTGGGTTTTACAAGCTTCATATAAGAGCAGGTATGATGACCACAGAGTTAGCACAGTATTTTAAAATAGAGGCACATATGTAAATGTTTCCTGAGAAGAGCTCACAGACCCAGCACTGGCTGATGCCTAGAGGAACCCTCAGTTAATCTTTAAATTTTACTTTTGCAGTAGCTGATTGGAAATCTCATATCCATCTCTTTGGTGAACATCTGGATTTACAAAAGCAAACTTTTCCACTTTCTTGGGAACTTTCTGGTTGGGCAAACTTTCAGAACCATGAAGTATGGATATGTCTATTATTTTGACCAGGTTTTCCCTTCATGAAAGTTTGTCTCCTATTCTACTTTCAGTTCTTTTATAAGCTTTATAAAACATATCTTCTCTTTCAATGGAAAAGAAGGGAATCCCAGTTCTCTTTAACAACTTTTGTGCTTCTGCAGTCATTTTGTCCCAGACTCATGCACCTCACCTTCCCATTTATGGCCTGTTGTTACGTGTCACAGAGGAGCCTATTCACCTATTTGTGATACTAATGCGAAGCTTGCATTCCCTACTTTTTTATAACCTTCCTTCTTTCCACATCAGATTCAGGTTCCTTGCTTCTGTCTCTGAGGTCATATGATTCTGTCCTGTGGCCAACCTGGTTTTAATTTTTTTCTGCCTTTCCCACTTTTTCACTTTCTTAGTCTGCTTCCAATCTGCTCTTCATCTCGTTCATGTTATTTTCTCATGTGTTACAAATTATTTAAAATTCAGATGGATAGGAATTTTTTCTTCCTACAGTTGTAAACTGCTATTTGCAGATGGAGATATAAGAAACGTAAATATTTATTCATACTGTTACTTATTCATCACCTACATAACCAAGGTCTTCTCTGTTAGCAATACCAGTAAGTCTTGTTCCTCTTCCAAGCAGCAAATAAACCCAGATAATGAAAAATTTTTTTGTTCTACTAGGCTTGCAAATTTTAACTTCTGAATTTGTCCTAAAGTGACACCCTACATTTTGTTACCAGCTTCGCCAAGCTGAAAGTGTACTTGCATTCATATACAACCTGAATCAAGTTTCACTTGTCATGAATATTTTTATGTTTTAAAGTTATCCAAAGAATACAACTTTTCTGAGCAACCCAGCTACAGGTATCCTTCAAGTGATCCTTAATTGCTATTCAAGTAAAAATTCCTAATTCCTTTTTTACAGTAGCTGTCTAATGTCAATGCATTAAATTTAAAATGGAGATGGGTATGGGAAACAGCTAGTTCTGTTTAAAAAGACAGTCATTTGCTTGCTTGCAATGGCTAGTTTTAGAAATGAATTTTTTCCCAAGTTCAAGCCAGTCTTGCAGAGAAAGTGAGTATGTAGACATTTTCCAGTTAATAACATTTTTTTACCTTTTTATATATGTGCATAAAAAGGCAAGTTTGAGGTGAGTTTACAATGTGCTTCCAAGTCTTCTTCTGAAATGTATGGACCCAGTCTGGGATTGCCTAACAACAGGAGAAATAGTCTTGCACCTACAATGATGTCCCTAGCATTCTACTAGCTGTCTTTCTAAATTTGTATTTTTTTTAATACCTATGCCCTCTTGAAACTGGCAGAGAGTTTTTTGAGTGGGCATAGTGCCACCCCAACAGATGGTCACAGGCGAAGGCATGCCAGAGAACCAGTATGTGCCTCATGTTTGAGCATTAAGCGATGGATTTCCATCCAAGATTATCAAAATAGTAGTCAATGCAGAACATCTGAGCCTATGGCTAAGGGAATATGCTGGAATTACCTTTCAAAATCATGATTTGAAAAAAAAAAAAAAAGAGAGAAACAACCTTCTCCAGCTGTGAAATTTTGGCACTAACAAATGGGGAGTAAAAGGAAAGAGAAGCATTTAATGAAATATTTTAACAGCTTACTACACATCAAGCACCTGAAATGTCTCCAAGTAAATAAAAATAGCCTTCTGAGGCATGGCTCAATTTCCAGGGAATTGTCTGACTGATGCCAGAAGCTGGACCTGCAGATTACACATCGTGGTAGCCCATGTCTGCTTTTTGTTAAACAGCCGAGTCCTATCCAGGGTATGTCACACATTGCGTCAATTTAAATTGGCACAAACTCGTGAATACTGTGTTTGGGCCAGGAAGGCTCTGTTCATTTCTTATACTGATCTGTAATGGAAATAAAGTCCTAAAAGGAAAGAAAAGAAAGGAACATATTTAGTAGTTTCAGCTGGATCAGGGTTAACACTGATTTCACAAAATCATAGAATACACTGAGCTGGAATGGACCCATGAGGATCATTGAGTCTACTCCTGGCCCTGCATAGGACAACCCCAAAACTCACACCATGTGCCTGAGAAAAGGTTCTTTTCTTGAACTCAGGCTTTGTGCCCTGACCACTTCCCTGGAGAGCCTGTTCAATGACTGATCACTCCCCGTGTGAAGAACCTTTTTCTAATAAATAAAGACAATGCTAATAAACAAATTATATGGTTCTAAGGATTATATTGTGAAGGTAAGAGCTGATGCTGACTGGGGAGAGAAACACTAAGAAAGTTTGCATATTCTTCTTCTAGGATTTAAAACAAAGTTATTTTTTTGATTTATTTCAAAGTCAAGTCAAATTTGTGGCTGAGAGAAGATGCTGAGCACCAGAATGAGAAGAAGCTGACACTAACTATGACAGAGAACTTAAGTCACTGGGGAAGGGTGAGTAAGGTTTATCCTCTCAAGCTATCAACCCTGCATTTTGCTTGGTATCTCTGACATTTTAGTCTATATCTAAACGGAAATGTCATGCTGATCTATTTATTTCAAGCCAGTTATGGCAGCTCAACTCTAATAAACTGTTCATTTCACTTTGCTCCCTAACTTGATCTAATTTCCTTGTTAATCACTGTGTCAATGAAGCTTTGTGATAATGCTTCTTAAAGGCAAGTCCTTTCCTAAATTCCCCGGTAATACTATTTGGCTCTCATAAAAAACACTGTTTTTATTTTTCATGTCCTTAGCTGTACCATAGGTATCTAAAATTATGCAAAATCTGAGGTAGAAACTTAGACTAACAAATTGCCTGATTGCCATTATTTTTGCCAATATAATTTCTGAACTCCTGAATCACAGTGAAAAACAGCACTGTTGAATGTCATCATCAGCATAATCATTGTTTAGACCTGGATAGAGCATTTAGGCCTGCTGAGAGCATTTTTTTTTTAATAACAAAAAAGGAAAAGATATAGTGTCGCTTTTTCAGGACTAGCCTAAACAATTAAACAAGAACAGGATTCAAGGTTTAAAACATAGGAGGAATATGGGGGGAAAGACAAAAGACCACTTGCAAGCTTCTGTCTTTAATATATGTTTCTCACTATCCACAAGGTTAATATTTGGGGCTGGTACTGAAATAAACATCCTGTGGGACAGTTCTATAAGGTGTGATCTCTGTATCATGCAGTACAGAGTAAAATATACAGCAAAGTAAAATATACAGTAGGTTTTTTCCCATGCACAAAAAGGTGCTTCAAACCAACAGTTTATATAAGTCTCCTCTGCCTCCAGAGTGATACAGGCATTTTTCACCTTTTTCAGATTCACTGGAAAATTACCTCTTCACAACTCTGCTTTCACAGTTGTCTGCAAACATGAACACCTAATTTTCTAAAAAAGCTCTTCAGTTGCTTTTCTTCCATGCATCTTTCTCTCCCCTACAGTGCATGATGTTTCAGATGCTCTCTACATGATGATGCTCCTTTTGCACTGGCTGAGATATGGCAAGTAAAATGGCAAAGGAAAATGGCAGTGGAAAAACAATTACCCCTTCTAACTCCTGTTCCTCAGGAATATTTGCACTGCAGGTAAAAGATGCATTTAGAGATATAGATGAAAGTAGTTAATACAGGCACCAATTTCATGGAAACACTTCATCCCAGCAGTCACTTGTAGCCAGGGTGCAGATGAGATTTTCATCTGAGCCCAGTCTTGCCACAGAGCATGCTGAGCTGTGCTCATGTTAGCCAGGTTACACCAACTGCTGCAGGGTACACATCTCCCTTGTCTTTCTGCTGTGATGACAGTTTTCATTTCTATAGACTCCAGATGAGGCTATCTCCATATTAATTCTCCCAGGGTAGATTAAGCACTTGGGAAATTCTGTTGATTTTAGGTAGATGAAATAGTCAGAAAGCAGCAAGGCAGTAACTGCATACATAGACATGTAAGCTGTCTTTCTGCAGGGAGATATTTGTTGCCAAGAAAACATAAAAAGGTTCAAACAAGGCTTTCAATTCTCCCCAAAATAGTCTGAATGCTTAACAGAAGTAGTTTTCCTTGCAGTTATACTATGAAATAGCACATAAAATATGCTCAAAGTTTTCTTTGCAGCAGTTTTTACAGATATTTCAATTTTCATATTCTCACTATATGGAAAATAGGGACCAGGTAGCCTTTGTCCAGTGGTTTCCTGTTGAAGAGAAAGGTGAGAACTGCTGTGTTATAAATGTCTTCTAGAAAAAGAGAACAAAAGGAGATGACTAAAAAGCCATGGGAACTGGGCTGCAAGAAGGAGAAGTCTATTCTAGGTTGTGTGTGATTGCCTGCATGGAATATTTCTGCATCTTTGTAGTAGCTGGGGATGAGGTTTTTAATTGTCCTGATAAATTCTCTTCTGTTAGTTCCCTATATTGAATAAACACTGAGAAATCTGAGGGCAGCTTGTTGAAGCCAGGCATTTTGCATGAGGTGCTGATCACAGTCCCTGTGTCCCTAT